>JASCZW010001780.1:0-146898 GCA_034211315.2 Aedes japonicus
TATATATATATATTGGTATTGGAATTAGCTAGTGAAGCACAAATCTAACTTTTAGGTACAAATTATTCATTCGGCTCCTCAGACCACACTATTGAATTCAAATTTACTTGACCTCCAATGCATTTACCGATGGCCCAAGAAGCAATAATATATTCAATAACATTGGTAATTTTTTATTATTTATCCAGTGTTCAGAGTCTGGAAATCGAAGTGCTAGATTAAAACAAACAGATAAATTGATCAAAACAAAAACATTTGATTTCAAATTCATTAAACTTCACTTGAAAACAAATAAGTTTTTGAAAATTCACGGGTCATGTTCAACTTGTTGACCATTGAGTTTAACCACTCGTAGCAGACGATCGAGGAATACATCGTACGAGGCCCACAGGTCCTCTTGTGGTATTTTAACCCAGGCTGCCGCCATATATAGCTTCAGGATTTCCACAACTTTTGTTTATTAGAGCAAGCAGCCTCCAATATACTCCAGACAGCGAAGCTCATAGTGTTCAGATCCAGCGAACTCACCGGACACTCCGAGCTCGAAATGAACCCTGGTTCTACAATCCAGAGTTGGGTTATCTACACTTTGTGAGCCGGTGCCAAGCCTTGTTGGAAAACCCAATCCCTGGAACCAATCTGACGATATGTATTTTGCTTGATCTTCACTCCTTCAGGGACAAAAACCAGCGGAGTCCAGCCGTTATGGGTGATTCTGGCCCAAACAGTCACCGATGCTGATTTCCGTCGCCTAGTGGCCGTCAGCACGTCTGCACGGCATGGGTTCGTGATCTTGCTGGCAACCAAACTGTGTCGGTTTGCTTATTCGTGAACTGCTGTACGGGGAAGAGTTTCTGGTCAGTAAACACGATACATACGGTAAACACGGAAAAAATTACGGTTGATTCGTAGTCAACAAAATACCGTAATAATAATAATAAACTGGATTTTTGTGCGGTTCATCCAAATATCAAAATAAGATAGAGGAAATGACTTAAATGAAATGTTAGCCAATAAATCTAGATTTGGGTCTATCGATAAAAAACGCCTGTCCTAACATTTCTCACGTTGGTGTGTCATCTCGAAAATAAAAATGAATGTTGTTGTAAGCTCATATGTTTTCTATGATAAATACTCAACCGAATTGATTCTTCTTCTTCTTCTTTCTTAGCGTTTTGAAGCTTATTTCTTTTGAAATTAGATTATTGCTTGCTCTCAACTTAGTGTTCTAAATGCACATCCACAGTTATTAATTAAGAGCTTTAAGTGCTTGCAGTGCGTAATCCGTGTGCCACAAAATGTTAAAATATAATGATCATGAAATATACCAAAGTATTTCCCATTCCTCAGTCTACGGACAGCGAATTTTGAAATAGTATTTTCCTCAGCAGCTGTTTTACCTTTATCCCTAAAACAGGTTTATCATTGCCATACCTTTAAATAAGTATGGTTTTGTATTGCAAGTACTCCCAAATAACTGCCATTAAGTTAAAAATCTCATGGTTTCTACTATATTTACTGAATCCTTTCACCACTCGCCTGGGACATTGATCCGAAGAGGTGATGCTGGTACGACGCACAGCAGCTCGACTAATAATGACCCTACTCGTCCAATTACCATTCATGATTAGCAATTAAATGCGTTTATTGATCCTTAGTAGATAATTTAATTATTTTATTGTAGTCCCACTTCCGCTGACTTCTGTTCCTCTCGAAGGCACTTTCCAGGCCTTTCATGTTGATTTCAGGTTTCTCCCACTGATCGCTTCGATGGTAGGTACATAGGCATGACCACCACCGATGATGGTGGTAGCAGGGCAAGGCCGAACGAGGCTTGGTACCAATCAGACACACACGAAGGCTACAATGATGAAGAAGAGGACGGCGACGTCAACATTCACCGACGGCGACGCGCAACGGGGTGAACTTAATGGAATTCAGAAAAAATGAAGATGTTCAAATGGCTGCGTGGCCGTGGCTCACGCAGCATGGTTCCGAGAACTAACCGGTCCCCGCGCACGGATCAATCCGCCACTAGGCAGGGCAGCCGGTAGTCGTTAATGTGCGTGGTTAATGATAGTTTCAGATTATACAGATTCTAGAATTTTACCTATTGATTAGTCGCTTCTTCGGGTGTGGGAAGGCCTACCAAATGGTCAAATGCGGGTACATGCGGGGTGGTCCCATCGTCATTTGGACTTGTGACCAATTGAGCGTCAATCCGAGAAGGGTGGGGCGAGCTGACTGGTGCAACGGATTTCGTTAGTTTCGGAAGCTGCTGCGTTAAATTAAATCGCTTTATTCTGTTCGACTTTATATTCTAGGAGGTAGGTGGATTGACTCGATTCGACCGAGCCATACCATTGTCACTAGCAGTAGAAAAATATTACCGTTCTTTTGAACTGTCGTGTTTGATGTCGTAAAATGTGATCTGTTTTGTGATATTCGTGAAGATATGTTTGATGCTCAATGTTTACGGATTTCTATGGGAATGATTGTGGGCCTTACCATAATTTTGAATGATATTGATTATTTTCAAAAGTGATATCCCTGCAAGAATTTGTGATTAAATACAAATGTTTTTATTTTTTTTACATTTTGGTTTTGTAATGACGGGTGAAGACTGATAAAATAAATAAAAATAACTACAAACAATTATTCATCTGGAGTTTCGTTTTTTTAAATCTTCTAATCTTTCTAGTCAGTATTCAATGATTCGCCACTGAATAAACTAAATCATGCAAGGATACAGATTCTGTCTTATGTCTTCGCTAATGAAAATATAACAACTTATAATTACGCCCTAGACACTAATGCCATTCGCGACGATTTTTTTTCCAAAACTGGTTACATATACACCTCAGAGCGGCATTAATTGCTTGAACAAAAAAAAAATCGCAACTCAACTAGCAATTTACTTTCGAGAATCGAAAAATGGTGACATTATGATCGCGCTAAAGAAGGAACAATAATTCCATGTAGAATTCTCTAACACAACTTGGCCTAAGTTTACCACGTACGTCCCCCCAACCCCTCTGAGAAAGAAAAATTCAAATTTAAAATTAATGATACTCCTTCGTTAGCCATTGGATTTTTATGCAATTTTTGGCAATAGATCACAAAATTATCCTATTTTGTGAATCTGCTTTGGTTATTCCAGAAATGTCCATAGTTTCGGATTTCAAGGTGGGAGTACTGGGGTAAGTACCTGTCCAGGGATGGTGGACAAAACATGGCATAATTTAGTAAATAAAACTAGGTCATCAGAAGACATTTTGAGGATTCCTGAAAAGAGGCCCTACGGGATCCGAATTCCTCCGGAAATGTGGCCATTTTTAAATCTCTTCCAAAACCTGGCTTGCGACATATCAAACTTCATGATTTTGCAAAAATTTGGTCATGAAAAGGCGTTTTGAGGATTCCTGACCATACTGTCCCCTTAGTGAGACCCTGCGGGATCCGAGTTCGTCCGGGAAAGTGGCTATATTCAAATCTTTTCCAAACCCTGGCTTCCGACAAACCAAACTTCTTGATTTTGCAAAACTTCACCTTCAGAGTACATTCTTAGGATTCCTGTTCATATTGTCCACTTAGGGAGATTTTGCGGGATCCGAGTTCCTCGGGAAAAGTGGCCATATTCGAATCTTTTCTAAAACCTTGCTTGCGATATATCAAAATTTATGATTTTGCAAAAATAGGTCATCGAAGGTCATTCTGAGGATTCCTGACCATACTGGCCCCTTAGGAAGGCACTGCGAGATCAGAGTTCATCCAGGAAAGTGGCCATATTCAAATCTTTTCCAAAACCTGGTCTGCGGCATATCAAACTTTATGATTTGTCAAAACTAAGTCTTCGGAGAACATTCTGATGATTCCTGACCAATCTGACCACTTAGTGAGGCCCTGTGGGATCCGAGTTCCTTCTGGAAAGTGCCGTCACCTAAACAAATTTTCATTGCGATCACTTGCTGCTTCCATGGCATTTGATCGCTTCACCATAGTTCCGCACCTTGACATCTACAGTTTCCACAGACTCATCTTCAAAAGGGTCATTCTCAATAATCTCGTCTTCAATATCCTTTTCCACCCAGGCTGAATCCCGATTCACGATGCTCGAAGTTTCGGATTCCAAGCCACTCAACATTCACACTATCGAAGCTTTAATAACCACTGATTATCCTAGTCATGCCATCATATGAAGGGCCAAAAAGGAATTGGATGGATCGATAGGCAACATCACTTATACGTATCCACAGGGATATAAAGAACCTACTTCCAACAACAAGACTGAACAATTGGTCACAAGAGTAAGCTATCTGACATAAGGATGCCCCAATGGGCGGGGAGTAGAGCCCGCCCTTTACTCACAAACTGTTAGCAATGGGGAGTTGGCATTTCCACTCTCCCCATCCAGAGTGCTTCTGATGGTCCCTTCCGTTTCCTGATGGTCCCTCCCGTTTCCATGAATTATTTATATAATAGTGTATATATTTATGTAAATGAAAAATAATACAATCATTCATATCTATTATAAACGATCTCCATTCGGTTGATCCTGAAATGCAAGAAATGTAGTCAAGTGTTTTAGTGTAGAGTTCCGTGGTTCGCGCTTGAGCGCGTTTTCGTTCGTTTTCACTGATAGCAGCATTTCACCAAAATCTTGATTTGTGGTATCCTGAAAAAGTTTGTTAAATTTTACAGAACTAACATTTATACATTTTAATTTACTTTTGCCATGGTCACTATTTGCAGCTTGATGTTGATTTTATAACATGAATCCGCTTTTATTTTTGCTGGCCTAATAGTTATTGCTCCTGTGTTGGGAAAGCAGGGAAGATTTAATTGACAGAGAGTTAAAGACAAATGGACATAAAAAACAATAAGCAATGGTTAAATCATCTATGAAGTTAAATCGATAAAACAATATCATCAAATATAATGATATTGTGAGTTATGGTACAGTAATGCCAAAAATTGAACTGTAACATCAGACACTAGCCGAATGGCAAACAGCGCTGCATGAATCAAACCAGCTCAGATTTGGAAGAAGGTCTATTCGCAAACAGGAAATGAAAAATACATTAGGTAATAAGTACAAAATCCTACCATAGATTCCGTTGCAGCTTCTTTTAAACAAGGTACTAAATACTTCTCAATCATAATGATAATTCGACATAAAGGACAAAATAATTAAAAATATATATAACATTTAAGGTGAAATTGTAAAAAACAAATATTTATGTTAGAATATAAATCACGAAAACACAAGTAATGATAAAAATGGTAATAATGATGATATAGATGATAGAGATGAATGATAATGGCTATGAATAAACAATGCCCTATGAGATAAAATATATAGTGAGGGTATATTGTAATATGAACTGAAAATTACATGTGTGCCGATTGCTGTTTTGTTGCAATTGTAGACAAACTTGAGCATCCATTATGAACCATAAAATTTAGGCAATGTATGACCGCCATGAAAATAAAGAATTTTAAGTTTTAAATTATTTTATAATACCTGACGACCTGGAAGACCTGAAAGATATGAGAATGGAAAATTATGATATAATTTACCGGTCGCACCCCCTCACTTCGCTATTGTCGGATTGACAACATTGCCCAGGCTACGCCAACCAGCGTCTCCATGTTTCAGCTGGCAGTCTTTTGTGATCATATTACTCGTGGAGGCGTGAGGTAGGAACTTGTGAGGACCAGAGGTCGGTCGCACCCTCCTTAGAAATTGTCAACTCACCATTTGAAGCCCAATAAAGCGCTGTCGAGAGTTATAACATAAAACTCGTTAATCAAGTTACATCTCACGAGCTACCATAATCTAGTGATATCAACCATAAAGTCAAGAATAGCTCTTCCCAAAAATACGGGGTGAATAAAAAACGCTGTACAACTTCTCATGCACAGAAAAAAATAATTATTTTCAACAAGTGCGTAAAATTTCCCCTCATTTAATTCCAAGCCAAAGGAGGCGTAAACAACGGAATTGTTTGCAAGCTTTAATGCGATATGCAACAATGTTTGCAATCTTTCATACAACAGGCTAGATTCAGGCGTTATCTGGCTTAAACTTAAATGATATATCCCATTATTTTCTACCAAATCTATTATTCCTTTATGTGCATTAGATAACGCAGAGAATTCAATGTTTCTTTTTATCTATGTGGTTGCTTTTTTTTCAATAACATTTCGAGTCGATTTAAAGTCTGTCCACGTTAGATTGCGGACACCAAAATAAAAGCAGCAAAATATTTACACAAATGTTTTAACAACACCGATTGCATATTTTACAATAATGGAGTTATATCTGGGTCATTCCATATCAAGTGACCGGAGAAATGCATCGACCCTCTTCGATTCGAACCAAAATTGGCTGATATACTTGTTCTAGGCTATTAATCAAAAATCCAATGTCTTAGACCAATCGGTGCAAACCTCGGCCCATGGGCTGCCCCCATTTTTGAATTTTATGTCTCCATGACGGAGCAAACTCTCGATAAGTGTTTCTTATGTAAAAAAGTCTGCTGAACACATTGGAGCCATAAAAATTGAATAAAAGTGGGGGCATTCCGAGAAAAATGCAATTTAATATTTCAACCACAAAAACAAATATGTTGGCAACACTGTAAAAAATATAAAAAAAGTTTATTTGGTAGCAAATTTAATTTCCTTTAAGAAAAGTATCTAACATTTGTAGCTCTTTTATTCATTGAGATATTCAATAAACAAAATATAAACTTTTCAAAAATCTCAAAAAATGGGGGCAGCCCATGGGCCGAGGTTTGCACCGATTGGTCTAAGACTTTGAATTTTTGATTAATAGCCTAGAACAAGTATATCAGCCAATTTTGGTTCGAATCGAAGAGGGTCGATGCATTTCTCCGGTCACTTGATATGGAATGACCCATCTACATTAGAAACAGTTGATTAAGATGTTCATACTTATTTTTGCAAAATTCTCGAACTTTCTATGGTACACCCGCCATCAGGTTCCTTACAGTATCCTCAGATACGCCCGCCGTGACGATTCTCCATCTTCTCTTGAACTCATTGAAATCATTGCTTCAATCAGAGCTGAAGAATCGTGGCTTCTGATAAACGGTAGCAACCGCTTTTGCAGATATTCTTTCCCGTACACATCTTTATTGATAGTGCCGGTAGAGATGAAACTCTTAGATTTTCGACCACAACTACATATGGCCTGCCTGGAAATGCTCGGCAACGGCGTTCCTTTGCGTTGCGGTATAAAAATCCAGACCAGGAAGTTGTTCAAAGTCTTCGAGTAAGTGTGTTTCGTTGTCCATTATGATACAAGAAAATGTTTGCAAAACAATTTTGTAAAGCTCCTTAGCACGACTTTTTGCTGGGACATTTTGCATGTCACCACGGTTGGGCACCATTTTCACTTTGTACGCCAGTCCTTGCCTCTGCTTCACTTTTTGTACGTATGGTTTTGACTTTCCGTTTGTCGGGAGCATACGTTTCGATTTGTTCCACCTTCCGATCCACCGTTAAGCGCTGGTCAAATGATTTCCAAACACAAAACACGGTGCTTTTCGGTAGTTTTAGTTTCTTGGCAAGATCCAGTATCGGTTCTTTGGAAAATTTCACAGTGATTTGATTGGTTTAGTTTCAAAGGACAACGGGTCACCTTGCCAGATATTTCTCTGTAAAAGTAAGTATCCTTATGGAAAATCCTATTTGAAATTAAAACAGCGGATGCTGAAATATAGTTTCACCGATCGAGCTGAAATTTTGCACAGCTGTCATAATTGGGGTCTTATGACGGCTGTGCAAAAATGCACCCAAAAATCTAAGTGGAACGAAAATATTATTTTTTTATAATCACACATAATCACACACATCACACTTATTACACTACACTGCATTGTCTACAAGGTGCCAAAGTTTGCCTGTCAGTGTTTTTTTGTGCCAATGTATCTCTTGTACAGTTTCTTTTACCGATATGTGCATATTTTTCATTGTACGTGTAATTATCTGGCATTTGACGGATGTGATTTGTTTTGGAGGATTGTTTGTTTTAGTAACGCTATAAACATGGATGCAAAACGATCTTGAGACAGCAACGCATCCGTGTGAACGAGATATTTGTCTCGTATCATCTTGAAAAAGATACAACAAGACGGGTACGTGCAAAATCAACCTAAGGCATGGACTTCATCCAGCGGTAAGGACAAAAATGATGGTGAAACGCGTAAGAGGTCTAATTCGCTAGAATTCAACGAGCGATGGCTAAGGATCTGAATATTTCCCTTACACGCTAAGATAAGATTACCGAAAATTAGGTTTTAATTTGACCGAAAATTAGGTTTTGTAGTAAAACCTAAAATTTCGGTAAAATTTAACGACTGATTACGATAAATTTTACTTATTTTTTTTAAGTAAAGTGGATTTTTAAATGTTTACGTATTTTTTTACCTAAATTTGGTTTAAAATTTTATCACTGCGCTGCATCTGAGAATCAACACTACAACCATTGCGAAGTTTAGGACTTATTGCAATTGTACCGCCTCCTCGCCTTCAGGATAAATAGTTTCGAATTTTGTTTTAAAATAAAGAAAGAGACCAGCTGTAGAGACTGAGATTTGTGGCAGCCAACCCGAAGGGTGAGTAGAAATATTTACCATAAGCGGATCATGAAAATTCCGGAGAAATTTGTAAAGGCGGTTCTGTGCTTGTAAATAAACATTCCCATAGTCGATTGCTAGCCAATAGTTGCGGGCTATAGTTCAATTTAGGACACTAACAGCAAAATTTTATTGAGGAACTGAGCTGTAATTCGTGAAAAATTGACGATTGGAAAAATTGTTTACAGACGAAGAAACGGCTTCGCTAATTGAAATATTTACCTTATTCCAATGAAATATTTTTTTTATTATTCAATTGTAGATCACTGGAAATATGGAGGAATTGACATTATTAGTCGATGCGTATACAAGGAAAAACTGGAAGGTAAGTTAATTATTCAATTTGTATGTATATCATACGACGAATCTCAAAAATTGAAATGGATTGCACTTGATTCATATATACATACTAATTTATTCTATATATTTCAGCCTGTCGAAGGGTGGTCCAATGCTCTACCACCAGGAGAATACCCTTACATTATTTGTCTGGCAACTGCACCAAAACAGGAAGAGTATTATGTGCATTTACATTGAAAAAACATATTTTGTGGTCAGCAAGCAGCCATGTCTACTTGGAATAAAAATAACTACTTAGAAATAAAATACCTAATTAAAGCCTGTTCACATTTTTCTGATCCGTTTAGTGGGGAATAAATCCGAAGAAATAGATCTTACAACCTTGCTTTAAACATTTTTATTATAGCAATCCAAAAACCCAAAACAGAAAAAAAAAAAACTTAACTTTCGGTAAAAATAAACGATTGCAAATAGTTTATTATTAACGTTTTTCGCTTGTCACCAACAGTACCGAAATTTAAGTAATCCATGTTTACCAATAATTTCAGTATGTGCACTTTTGTCGGCTATCGGTATTTTCTACTGAATTTTCGGTATTCTGGTCTTAGCGTGTACGTCGATCCAGAATATCATCACGCATGATTTGAAACTCAAAACATATAAAAAACAACGAATTCATGGATTAACAGAAAAACAAAAGAGGACTCGAGTGATTCGAAGCAAGGAGTTGCTGCAGCGGCAGTGGCATTTTTCTAATGAAAAAATGTTCTTGTTTCAAGATACTCACAAACAATAGAATGATAGAGTACACAGATAAAAAGAAACACTGAATTTTGTGCGTTATCTAATGCACATAAAGGGAATGCTAGATTTGGCAGAAAATAATGGGATATTTCATGTAAATTTAAGCCAGATAACGCCTGAAAATAGCCTGTTGTATGAAAGATTGCAAACAATATCGTTGTTTACGCTCCTTTAGCTTGGAATTACACGAGGGGAAATTTTACGCGCTTGTTAAAATTAATTATTTTTTTCTGTGTATATAAAGCGAAACTTGCAGATGTTCTCAAAGATAGGTCAGCTGTGCAGTGGTTCCAAACGTCACGACAGTAATGGTACGGGTAGAATTTCAGAAAACGTTGAGCTTCCACTACTTTTGAAGCCAGTAGTAAAAAGTCACACTAATTATTACCTCAATGTTTTGAAGATTTACTTGTTACTCGTTACTTTGAAAGTGATTCCAAACGGAATTAACTGTTTTTCACAGGATTCTGCCTCTTCTCATCAATCGAAAACACATCATCACAAAAAATGGCCTAACTTTTCGCCTGATCTCAATCCATAGGATTTCTTTGCAAATTTGCATAGGAATACATGGTGTCAGTAAAATTGGAAAAACGCTTGAATCTTTCAAGAAACTCTTGATCAATACTTGGGACAATATGCCTCAAGAAAATATCCATGTCGGTTGCGATGCGTTTAAGAAACGTCTACGGCTGCTCAGAAAATAAAAAGGTGAGAAGTTCCAATTTTTCAGCAACATGTAATTTCTTGAAAAAAAAATGTTTACATGAAACATCACATTTGTTGATTTTAAGCCATTAGTTGTGTGTTTATGAACTTTTACCATACTGATAAGCAACCGTTGCTGCCCTGTACATTATCTGACCGGACGCCAGGGATAAGGTGCGACTCAAATCTCTTTGAGTGCAGCACGCGCTGCTAAGAGACAGCACATTAAATTGCAAAGAGACGTGAAAGTGCAGTCTGTACTCTCGTGCACCCTTGTTGTGCCGTGCGCTCAAAGCCGCACATCTCATTTTGAATTATCTCTCGTCTCTTTGGGTGCTAACGATTGCACTCTCCCTTGTCGTCTCTGTGCACACAAGTGCAAAAATCAGACACGGCGGCATGGGCCGGACTGTGAATGTGAATAAGGATTTTAATAAAACTTTCCCTCTAGATGAACCCATACAATGCCTTTTTGTTACTAGCATCAACACTTTTAATTTTGCTACCATTTACCAAATCATGAGCCAAAGCACAGAGTAAAGCACTGAGTAGAGCTCTGAGTAGAGCAATGTGCATTACTCTTTGTCTCTGAAAGAGTAGTGCATGTGCGGCTATCTGTCTCTCGTGCTGCTACGAAATCTCTCGCACTCGCACTTTCGTTTTGTGCGCTCTTCTGAAACAGGAGACGCACATTTGAAATTGGGTGAAGCACTTGCCTATTTTGCACTACTCTGTGTTTCTCGACAATCCCTGCCGGACGCGCATCAGGCAGTGGCTTTCGAGATCCATTTTCCGACACTCTAACCATGCAGCTACTGCAATCAAAAACTACGCTCTTCTATCACAAAATCTGTCGTCAAAGAAAACACCTCATCCTAGGAGATTTTACTAAAAATGTAATCATGCGTTAGTTTAAGTCTGATCCATTTTTTCGAACAGTCATGTTTTGACGCCTTTTTCTGATTTTCCACGCTAATTCTCTCCTTTTATCTTCTTTTTATAATTTTTGACAAACTCAAAAAAATCTCGACTCCCTTGACATAATTGTACCTGCCATATGGTGTGCCCACAATACACTTGCGTTCCGTTAACGTAAATTTGGCAGACTACCTATGGGAAAACTGTCTAATTCATGCACAGATTGCTTCCGCAACATATCAATTGTGAACCAATGATGATACTGCAACGTAACAATGTGTGATGTACCGCAACGTAACAATGTGTGATACCAACGCAAAACTGATACCGGCACCGAAAACATTCAATCCATGATTGTGGAAGAACGTTTACAACAGCAAACTGTGAGCAGGCAATAAGCATATTGCTATAAGTTATATCGCTGAAACGCTAAGAAAGAAGAAAACTTCACATTTCGTTCGTTTTCATTGTATACCATACATTCAAATTTCAACCAAATTTCATCCAAATTTCCATATTCATCATTCCAGCCTATGTGCAACGAATGCACCTGCATCCCATCAGATGGTTGCATGAGAGCTACTTATAACTAGAGTGCCAATCAAATTATCTTCCCAATCGCGTTGAGTAAACAGAGCTTATTTGAAAAGGATCGCTCGTAAGCCCGGTAGCTCGGTAGCCTTCCGGCATTACAATATTTGAGTAGAACGAACATCTTGGACCAACCAGTAGCGGGCGAGCTTTTAGCACTTGACTACATCGTGTTGTTTAGAGAACCTAGGTAAATAACATTTCAAGGTGTGCGCGCCTAATGTCCTAACTAGAGAATGGAATATTCGAAGTCTGCCGCTCGTTTTTTTATTGAATGTCTAAACTTTTATTACATACATATCCATTCGATTTCGGACCACCTACGATTGAGACAACTGTGTCAGCAATGAGAATGAGCTATAAATCCACGATAGTGCCATTACCATTTCCAATGGGAGCAAGCTGTTCCATTAGTCGCGAAATTCGATCATTATATGCGACACCTTTGCTTAGCGCTGAACGAAGCGCATTGACGCAAACATGCCTTAATGAACCTTGGAAGCAATTTAAAGAATTTCATTCTTCATTGCTTCGCCACTGGGTGTGGAATGCCAATTCCTGGATGTGTGTCTCTGGTGCTTCTTACTCTTATCTTGTTTTAGAGGTTGTTGTTGTCTTGCTTAAATGATGGAACTGTGCGGAGCAGTAAGGCATGATGCCGTATTGCTATATGCAGTTTATTCATAGGCTGGTAATAACTTTATGCATATAAGGGCACTGTGTTCCTATTATTGCACTGCCTACGGGGGGTTGAGGCATACGATGAAAGGAGAAAATCAATTGCGGCGGGCACGTAAGGGGTCATTTTTGAAGAAAAAAAACTTTTATTTTCGAATATCGTATGCATTAACCAAAATGGACTTATTTCGGATGGCGATGATAAAAAAAGCTTCAAGAGATAACACTAGTTTACAAAATAAAGCAAAAGTGATGAGCTTTATAACTCGACTAATGTATCTAATGTGAAATTTTATGCAGAATTCAAAAAAACCGTCAAAAAAATTAATGATGAACAGTTTTCGAAAACATGGATAAGTGTTTTTTTTTTATATAGACTGTTCCAGAAAGTATGAGCACACTTTTAAAATAACAAAAAAGTCATGTTTTTTTTAGATTTAATAATTTTATCTGGCAAATCATATTTGTATTTGTGTTTTATATGATAATTTACTCTCGTTTAATCAAAATATTTAATCATAGCCAAGACTCCTAACTTTTCCTCGAAAATGACCCATTAGCTTCTGCACAGTGGTACTTCCCACCATTTTGACCACTTTTGGCCAATCTTTTTTAAATTTTGTGGATGTCGTCCGCTGGTTTTATGAATTTTCGAAGCTTTGCTCTGGTTAAAGCCCAAAAAGTCTCAATGGGCCGTGCATCCGGGCAGTTCGGCGGATTCATGTCTTTCGGCACGAAACATACATTTTGACTTTTGTACAATTCTAAAGTGTCTTTTGCGTAATGACATGACGCCAAATCAGGCCAAAACACTACTTGACCTTCGTGCTGTCTGATCATCGGCAATAATCGCTTCTGCAGACATTCCTTAACGTATTTCTGAGTGTTCATCGTCTCCGTTGTGATGTAAGGACTAGATGTTTTACCACACTCGCATATTACCTGCCAAACCATAAAAAAAATTGCCTTCTCCGCTTAAAAATTGCCTTCTCCGCTTTGGGGATGTCTTTGTCTTCGCTTACAGTATAGAATTGTGGTCCGGGAAGCGTTTTATAATCTAGTTTCACATACGTTTCATCGTACATTATTATACACCCAGAATTTCTACACAACGTGGCCTGTTTTGGGTTCCTTTTGGGTTTTTTTCTGCTTCCGGTATGTTTTAAGCCCAAGTCTTTCTTTAGCACGCATGACGTTACTCGAAGAGGTCCCTAGTTTTTCGCAACATCCCGAACGGAAGTCGCTGGTGTTCGCTTATAGGTATCCCTGATCTTTGGTGTGATAGATGGTATGAACCGGAGAGAACGGTATATTCTCTCTCGTGTCATATCGTTTGAGTGGTCCACGTGCTCGTTCGGCTGGTTGTTGTTGTTGTTGTCTTGGGAAGTCCAATGGGTGTTGTTTAAATATCGGCTGATCAGGTTTCCAGGGTAATCGTTGAGTTTTAGTATGTTCATTATGATCTCTTTTTTCCTCTTCGTGTCCAAATTGGTTGATAGTCTATTTACTCGATCGATCGTGTTTGTCATGGTATTTATTTTTAGAGAAATTGGGTGGATGGACATGAAATTTAGCAGCCGACCCGAGGCTATTGATTTCATATACCATTCCGTACGGATCGTGTTGTTGTCCTGTCTGATGAGTGTCATATCCAAGTATGGGAGTCTACCGTCTTGTTCTATTTCGTGTGTGAATTGTATGTTTGGATGGTATTCATTGAATCTGTCCAATATGTATTGTATTTTGTCATCGGGTATGAGCAAAAATAGATCGTCGACGTATTTTCGTATCACTGGTATTTTGATGTCGTCATATTTGTTTACTGTATCTAGCATTACTCCCATAACTAGATCAGCGAGGATGGATGATAGTGGGTTGCCCATAGCGGTTCCTTCTATTTGTTTGTAGTATTTATTACGAAATACGAAGTAGCTTGAGTCCATACAGAAGGATACAATCTCTAGAAATAGATCAAGATTTATCTCTGTGTTTGTTTTGATGGTATCCCATGTGTTGATGATGTCGTGTATTACCAATCGTTTGGGAATATTGGTAAATAACGACACTACATCAAATGAAACCATTACATGGTTTGCTGGAATGGTGACATTGTTGATATATTCGCAGAAACTGAAAGAGTCTCTGATGTTGTATTTATTATCTATAGATGCTTGGAGAATTTTGCACACAAATTTCGATAACTCGTAGCTTGGACTTGTCATACCAGGTACCACTGGGCGTAGTGGGAGATCGGGTTTGTGCGCTTTCGGAAGTCCGTAGATTCTTGGGCATGTAGCTGTGTATGTTTTTAAAGTAGTTGCGGTACGGAAATCGATGAGTTTCAATTTTTGTAGTCGTTGTACAATGTTATTATTTTTTGTCTGGTATTTGTTTCTTGGATCACGAGGAAGAACTGTGTATGTTGTGTTGTCATTTAGAAGTGTCTGCATCTTCTGTTGATAGTCATGGGTCATCATTATCACTGTTCTGTTTCCCTTGTCTGCTGGTACTACACAAATGTTTGGATGAGACTGGAGGAAGCGCGATGTAATAGTGGTTGCTTGTAGAAGAAACTATGGTTGTGGATCGTTGTTCCTGTGGTTGGTCATTCTTGTGACATAGTTTTGCATAGCATTTGTGATGTTGCAGCGGGTTCTGTCTTGGATATTTTTGTTGTTTCCCATCTTTAGACACCTCTACACTCGCACTAAAGACGCGATACCAGTGAGCCACCGCCACAATGTCGTCTATCGGATCCAATGTGACGATTGCACGAAGTGCTACATAGGGATGACCAGCAACCTACTCGAACAGAGATTGTCAGGACATAGGAGCAACTACAATCAACTGAAACGTCTACTAGATTCGGGTCAAACCTATACAGACGAACCCGTGCTAGCACTGAAAGAAAAAACTGCACTTTTATCACATTGCATTGATCATTAACACAAATTCAATTTTGATACAACTCGTATTTTAGATCAAACTTTTAAAAAGAATACACTACCAATTTTAGAGTTGAATTATATAATGAATGACAATAATAGTATAAACAAACGAACAGACACAGATGGACTAAGTACGACATACTCTGGACTAATACATACAATAAACATGACTATAAATAGAACCACCAACACAAGGAACATCAACCCAGACACCACCTCTTAAAATCAACCACAACAACCATTTTATAGTTAGCTAGACATACCGCAACAGTGAAGTAGTGTAAAATAGGGTGAATAGTTTTGTTCTGTACAATGTTTTTATTGATGTTTGTTTAATTTTATTTGACTTTTCCTTTTATGTATATGTCCACAACAGTGATGATCAACACAAGTAATACTAGACGTTTTAATGTAACAACAAAACATATAATGACAAAAACAGAAATCTAGTATGTAATATTAAATTAAAATAACAGAAATGTAGCATACCGACATATTATATTATATTTACAGTGATCCTTAGAAGAAGGCAAAATACATTGCGCCGGAACGTCGGAAAATAGAAAAAATATCTGTTTCCCCTACATTAAAGACTGAAAGCCAAAGAAACAATCTCAACATTGAAAAGTAACAGTCGATAATCAGCAACATGTTGAAATGTTTCATTATATTCAAAGTGACCGTTAAAATGAGGTGTGCTTATACTTTCTGGAACAGTCGTTAAATGAACAAAAACACATTTACTTAAAATGGAATCGAATTGTCATCGAATGAAGCAGAATTAACGCCGATCTTCTGTACATTGCAATATTCTAGGAGTAATAGTTTCGTCGCTATCTATAAGTATATATTATATTATGTGATTTTTTATTTTGAGATTTAAAAAAAATGTGCTTAACATATAATTAATACCATCTCTCTCTCTCTCTCTCTCTCTCTCTCTCTCTCTCTCTCTCTCTCTCTCTCTCTCTCTCTCTCTCTCTCTCTCTCTCTCTCTCTCTCTCTCTCTCTCTCTCTCTCTCTTCTCTCTCTCTCTCTCTCTCTCACACACACACACACACACACACACACACACACACACACACACACACACACACACATACACATGCACAAACATACAAACAGTAGTCACCTAGCATTGATTCGTCCCAAAAGCCTTGATATCGTCGTTCTATATGCTTCAACATAGTTCAACACCGATGTTTGTTGGGAATGACATGTTCACACCTATAGTCATGAAGAGCAAGGAGCTATAAACTATGTGCATGAAATATGGGTAACTTGATGAGTTATTTTTAGATTTAATATTAACTTTTACTTAAACTTTTCCAAAAAATTCTCAATAACTTCAACTTGATCCGCACTTTTAGTGTTTCCTAGAAAATTTGTAACAAGCAGTCGAAATGATTTCCACGCTTCTTGCTCATCAGGAGCCAAAACTGCGAAGAAATGTTTGTACTCAATCAATTTTATTATTTGAGGACCCACGGAAACACCTTCCTTAATCTTTGCATCCGATATGTTTGGGAATACTGATTTCAGATATTCAAATGCAGGTCCATTCTTTCCCAACGCTTTTACAAAATTCTTGAAGAGTCCAAGTTTTATATGTAACGGTGGGAGAATAATTTGATCTTTATTCATGAGAGGAACACATTTCACGTTTTCTTTCCCAAGAGCCAAACTTGTCCTCTTTGGCCAGTCTTTTTGGACGTAATGCTCCTTACGTGCTCGGCTGTCCCATTTAAAGAGAAAGCACAAGCATTTTGTGTACCCCTGTTGTAACCAGGGATTGTCGAAAAACACAGAGCAGTGCAAAATAGACAAGTGCTTCACCCAATTCCAAATGTGCGTCTCCTGTTTTAGAAGAGCGTGTAGCAGTACGAGAGATATCAAGCCGCACATGCACTTCTCTTTCAGAGATAAAGAGTAATGCACAGTGCTCTACTCTGTGCTTTACTCTGTGCTTTGGCTCATGTTTTGGTAAATGGTAGCAAAAAGATTTTGTTTTGATTCTAATAATAAAAAGGCATAGTATGGGTTCATAGAGGGACATTTTTATTAAAACCCGTATTCACAAACTAATTGGGCCTGCCGCCGTGTCTGTTTTTTACACTTATGTTTGCACAGAGACGAAAAGGGAGAGTGCAATCGTTAACGCCTACAGAGACGAGAGCAAATTCAAAATGAGATGTGCGATGTTATCCCTGGTTGCCATGGAGACGCATTTTTTTTCAAGCTCCGCGAAAAATTTCAAAATATCATCTTTTTTTCAAATAGCTTTGATGATCTAAGAGTTTAGCTTTCCGCTCAATCGTCTTGTTTTATTTGAAAAATTGGGTGAATATTTTCGTGTCTTTTTCTCACAAATTTGTTTTCTTTTTTCTTACACTGTTTTGATGACAATAGTGATGGCTAGTGTCTCTTAGCCGGGAGAATCTTCACGCCACACGGGGTTGTTTTCGTATGTCAGAGACACACCTGGCCGGAGTCTTATGTTTCCAGGTGACTCTACGAGCAAAAGGAAGTGTTCTCTATGCATCGTGTTATGTCCGGGACGTGCCTTTTATGGGTTGGAACGAAACAGTCAGCTAGACTAGGTGACTTTTTCATCTAACACACAAAAAAGACCCGGCCGTGCATGGTACGGTGTAATGAAAACCTGGCATAAACTGTCAATGTCAATAGAAAATCCTTTATGTCGTGCCCAGGAAAAGTTGGACTTTGACTATTAGTTCCAGTGAAAAATTCTTTGAGGAAAACTACATATATTATGCCAATAAAGGGTGTTCCGATCAAAATTTGATCAAACAGAAATGTGTGTGAGTCGATCAAAGTTTTTATTGATAAATGATATTCTTTTTCTTTTTCCAGTTCAGTTAATACAGAATAAAGGAGAAATATTCAGCTAAGCTTCCTTTTTACCGAATGCGAATTCCCGGGTTTTTCGTTTAACACCTGCCATAAGATTTTGTAACGTCTCTTTGTCCACTTTATTCGCCGTAGAATGCCAGTTTGCCTTGAACTGTTTCTCGCTCACAACAGCTTTTCGAGTTTTCTTAAGGTTCCGCTTGCTAATGGCCCAATATTGTTTGATTGGGCAAAGCTCTGGTGTGTGGGTTCTTGTCCTTGGGCACCACTTGAACGTTGGCAGCATACCACTCCATGGCATTTTTTCCATAATGGCAAGATGCCAAATCCGGCCAAAATAGAACGGAACAGTTGTGTCGCTTCAGGAAAGGCAGTAGACGTTTTTGTAGGCACTCGCTCAGATAAATTTCCTGGTTGACGGTTCCGGTCGCAATGTAAACGTTGCTCTTCATGCCACAGGTTCAGATGGCCTGCCACACCAGATATTTCTTGCGAACTTTGACAGTTCAATGTGCTTGAACACATCTGCCACCTTTCCCCGTCCGGTTGCCGTAAAAAATTCCTGTCCAGTAAGCTGTTTAAAGTCTGCTTTGACGTAAGTTTCATCGTCATGTACCATGAAATCAAATTTCGTCAGCATTTTGTTCATCGTCGCGATTTGGAGTCACCACTTTCTTGTAAGTCGCCAGTCCAGCTCGTTTTTTTAGCTCTATCCACGGTTGAAGGCACCACTCCCAGCTTCTTTGTGACGACATCTCGGACGAAGAGGTTGGGGTTCCGCTCGAAACAGCGGGGAACTCTTTCTGTCGACGCTGTGGCCTCCGGCTTTCGATTTCCCCCCGATCCAGCTTTCCTGGCTGTCGACAAACGTTCACCAAACACTTTTAATACGTTGGCAACAGTTGAGTTAGCCACATTCAACAATTTCGCCAACTTGGCGTTAGAGTAGTTAGGATTTTCGCCATGCACGTGCAAAATATTGATGCGTTGCTTCTCTTCCTTAGACGTCCTTTTAATAACTGAAGTGCTAATCTCAAAATCAAAATAGAGGCATGATGCTACACGCAAGCATCTTGAAAATGAGGGGTGTGCAAAAAAATTTAATGCACGATGAAAGAAAATGCGTCAAGTTTAAGTCGACTAAATTTTTTTCGAAACACCCTTTATTTCACACAAATTGCGGATAGGGACAAAAAGTATCATTGGTACATTCTTTAGTGATTTTGTTTTGTTTTAAAATTATCTGCACTATATCATGTAGATAGTTGAAAAAAAACTTTTATTCCGACGCCGCACACAAAAATCAACCTAGGCGGCAGGGTTCTTCCCTGCAGGCCCCAACAGCACACTGACGACAGACCGCCCTATTGCAACAGCGCACAACACTCGCGGGGGTGATTATGGGTGGTTTATTGCGCTCCGTTTACCTACCGCAGCGGTGCTATTCGACTGGTCGTTCGCGTGACTGGTCGGAAGTGATGAACTGTTAGTCATTGTGAATGACAACGAAGACCGGCCGGTCGGGCACAAGTCGTCAATCGTTTTTCATCTATGACGTCCATCATCGGCATTACTGCGGAAATCGTTGGCTAAAGGTGTAGTTGTAGACCGGAATGTGAGCACTGAATCAACAATCGGCATTCTTCGAATGAGGTTTAACATCACAATAGATCTTACTGATTGCTGCCTACTAGAATGTGGGATTTGACGGATTTGGATTTCCGACGACGATTTAGCATGCATTGAGGTATTGTTATTGAAAAAGAGAACTTCTAATTGAAGTATATGCGTGACAGTGTTGGTGGGGCTGTAAATTTTGGTTTACATCTTGACATAGAAAGTCCACAATAAACAGTGATTGAGGTGCATTTAGAACATTATATTGGAAGCCGATTAAAAGCTCACTACTGATAGGTAAATGGTTCGCAGAATATTGGGGCCTGTAATCTTATCAGTTTTTCGTCATACGGTCTTATTCATATACCATTGAATACATAAAATAACCATCCAGAAAATTAATGATAAAAGTTGCTATATTATAAAAATATTGCCAAAATTGAACGGTAACTCTCCCATGTATTATTCCGGCAGAAACTGCCATCTCAGATAAACTCAAAAACCTAAAATCACCTCTAGGTGTTTTAATTGCCGTCGCAATGTTGGCGTTGTTACCGATTCCAGCGTTTCCTCCACAAGAGTTATGTGATTGTTTTATATTTTTTGCTCCCTCCGCACCCATCACTCCGAAGCCGGTGATGTGCTGTGTGCGGCTACCGGCTTCCTCCGCCAACGACCAATAAAAGCGTCTTTATTATCCCTTTCAGCGACTACCAGTGTTTATATTTGCAAGCGGGAGTCGTTTGAAGACACAGCACTGCACAAATTGTGCATATTAATTAACGTAAACTAATTAATTGCATATCTTCGCGATAAAT
This sequence comes from Aedes japonicus, assembly GCA_034211315.2. Lineage (NCBI taxonomy): Eukaryota > Metazoa > Arthropoda > Insecta > Diptera > Culicidae > Aedes > Aedes japonicus. Next base: position 20,920 of record JASCZW010001780.1, read on the forward strand.
AAAGGGATTATTATGTCTCCTCCTTCTCTCCTCCTTTCACTCGTGCAAAGTTGTCGTTTATCATTTGCCAGCCAAAGTCAGCGGCAGTCACGTTGTTGGAAGAGTGAATGCCGGCCTGTGCGGGGAGTTTAGTCGAAAGCAGCAGGAGCCAACTGGGGAAAATCGGTTCGAATTGGTTAAGGCACGTAAATCCGGTAGGCTAAGCCTTTCAACAAACGGCGCAAATGCATATAGACTACGCTGTACGGACTGATGATGATGACGACGGAGCGTGTAATTTAAGACAGATGGGATTGAAAGTCAATTTTTGCTGAAGTGATAAAAACGAGTTCAATCATTCATGGTGGCTAAATTAAAGCGCTTTTCTGCCGTTCACAATTTCAGGCACTTTAAATTTTTTGTCATGACAAATGAACGAAGTCATGCGTGGTCGAAACTGTTCAATTCTAACTGATGACATTTTTTTTTTTTTGGTTGTAGATTGATTGTTACAGTTGAAGATACGAACTATTCTTAACCAAGAGTTATTTTTTTACGTTCTAACATAACCAGCAGATTTGAAGAGCATTCAATAATTTTATTTATATCCAATGATCTACATTAATAGAAAAACACCTCAAGATACAATGCAATAAAATATCTGTACGATCTGGAATCAACTTCCTGTAACCTTGAAGTAGATGAAATTTAATTATTATTATTTGTTTTTTCAATAAATAATTTTATTATGATTATAATAATATACAGTGATGATATGATGAAAATAATACGATGTTGTAATGAGATACTAAATAATATACATATTAAAATAACATGCTTTGCTGCGAAGTTAGATGATTCCCGAAGAAGTATTTGATTTGGAAGGGCATATGTAGTTGTGGTCAAAAATATAAAAGTTTCGTCTCTACCGGCACTTTAAATAAGGATGTGTACAAGAAAGAATATATGCAAAAGCGGTTCTGTTTTGGCTTGATTTTGCTTCTAGTTACTATGCGAAATCGGTCTTGAAATAGTATAAGGTAAAAGAGGTCAAATGCTTACCAAAAACAGTCAATCCACCCAACTTCACCCAATAAAGAAGTACTGGGCTCTAGTTAACCGGAAACTCTGCACGGTGGGCGTATCTGAGGATACTGTGCGGAACCTAATGGCGGATGTACCACAGAAAGTTCGAAAATTTTACAAAAAAAAATATAAACATCTTAATCAACTGTTTCAAATGTGGATATAGCTCTATATTTGTGAAATAAACAGTCAGTTTTGTTGAATCATGTGTAAATTTTTTTGCTGTAATTATTTTGTGTCTGAAATTAAATGTGCACAGGCTTTATCGAAATTTGGGTGTATTTTATAATTTTTCAACAAAATATAATCGATTATTTACCTCTCATTTGCATGTTTATTCGTTACAATAAAAATGGTTCAAAAGTTATGATTTTTTGAAAAAAAAAAAACATTTCTAAAGAAAGTAATTTTTTTTTACCACCAGAAATTGTCACGCTAATGTAATTTTTTTTCATTTATGACACTTTTTACCATAAAATAAGATATACAGAAATGAGAAGAAACTTAGTATTTTTCATTTTAATTCCAACTACCCTCAATGCTTATACTCGACTGAGCTTATTGTTTAATAATCAAGAATTATTTCACCACCTGAACCATTTGAAATTTTGTGGTCAACTTCGCTGTTACGTGATATTTAGCAACACAAATGCTTTTGAATCCAGTCATAATCAAACTAGCGGAGTCCCACATAAAAAGCAGCATGATTAAAAAGTTCCCAACCAGCGACTGTATATATAAAACATAAGGTCTGTATCAGCAATAATCCGGACACCCCTAAACATGAATAAAACATAAATTTCGCATTATATTTCCGTCGTAGTTGTTTATTTCAAATTCATGGGATGTGTTTTTACAATTCGTGAAGAAAAAACATAGTTATTCGGTATTTGCATAAATTTTCGAACTTTGCGCTTAACTCCGTCCATTAGGGTTTGTACACTGATAATTTATTTTCGTAAAGTAGCTTTAACGCGTTTCGTAAACATGGATTTTGTACATAGAACAAATGTCTCGTATATTGTATGAAACATTCATAATGCTTTTTATCTGGTGGAATGGTATCATTACACCTTTTTGTAAAATGCACGAAATGAACTTCGTGATGACCAGCCAATCGCTGCTTCTCTTTTATACCGCACTCATGCACGATGGTGTTTCTGCTGATATGGGCGGAAATAATTTATCTATCCCAAAATAAAAATCAAAGCTCTGTCGTGAGCTATAAGTTTATGCTCATTTATCTAGATTGTTCTCACGAGTCAGCGTGGCCTAGTGAGATCAACCATGGATTTAGAATCAGCACATTTCAAATATTCAGGCTCGAACCCCACGTCTGGAACAATAAAAAAAACCGCCGGACAATTCCACGTGATTGCGCTTTTTTTTTGTCAATTACATTTTGAGTCGATAAAGTAGATCCTTCATGCAACCACCAGAGAGACGTTTCTTTTTAATTTGTGACAAAATATTCGTAGCTCTTTGCATTGTTTCCGTACAATGTACGAATGTTCTTTCTGTGTCAACAAAAGCTTCGTGCGTTTGACAGTTGCGCGTCAAATTAATTACGAATGTATCCTAATAAAAAGAACAAATCAGTTTCGTTGCTGAAAACAACGAATGGATTAGTGAGTATTACTTTCGATTTTGTAATATAAACTAAAATTAACTTTCAGTGTACAGACTCTTCAGAAATCGTAAAAGCCGTCTTTGTCCAAATTTGCTTGAAGTGTTTGATGTCTTTGATTCCTTGCTTCTTGCTCCAGAAAGCTTCCGCTTCATCAGAGCCCAATATCTCTCGATTGGTCGTAGCTCTGGGCAATTTGGCGGGTTTGAGGTTTTTGGTACAATGTTCACTTGATTTGGTTGGTACCACTCCATCACAGTTTTAGCATTGTGGCATGATGCCAAATCGGGTCAATACAAAGGTTTTTCTTTGTGACTTTTGATGAAGGGTAGCAATCGCTTCTGCAGACACTCTTTCTGATAGATCTCCTTGTTGATTGTGCCTGTAGCGATGAAAGATTTATCCTTTTTGCCACACAAAATTCGCTCGCGCACTTGTTTTTCTTTCGTCGCCATCTTGAATACTAATCATGAAATGTAAATATCAATCAGTCTTTTTCATCATAGACTCTCTGCTATAACACAGTGAAATTTTTCATTCCTACGCGCAATATTTCAAAAGTTACAATGATTTGAAAGTGCCTGGATTAATTTGGATACAGATTTTAATAGGTTAGGGAACGGCTTAATCAGGGGTGACTGTTTTAATCACCTGTTAGGAAATAGGTCTAAAACACCTACATTTTCTTAATTATTTCACTTTTAACTATACAACATATGATCTATTTATCGGGCTAATGATTTAATGTATAAATCATGATGGATTACCATTTTTTACTGTCATTTTTAAGATTGAAAATACATCATCTAGAAAACCATCAGTGTCCTACCTGCTGAAGAAGTTCGTTCAAATTTTGCCTTTGTATATTTTGCATTTGTTCACGTTTATCGGAGGAAATGTCTTCACCACCTCTTCTCACATCTACTTTGTTGCCTGAATGAGTTAAATTTATTTCATATTAAGATTATCTGAAATAACTATTTATTTCATGTTTCTTCCAGTCATTTGAGATTGATCTATGCTCATGATTATTGTTCGAGCACGAACTTTGCCGGTCACCGAAGGGCTTTCTTTGCTGCTGCTAGGCAGCTACCAAAAAGTGCACTTGGAACGGTGCAGTGAAATGACCGATACACTGGAGCACCTTTCGTCCTACTCTTAAACGGTCCACCGCTGGCAAAGTCCCTTCGTAAAAGGGAACTTGGTCAACTAAAACGCACTGGTCTGTACTAGCGAAAACTGGCGGAAACTGACGGGAACACCGAAAATATCTCACAACGGAAACTAAACTTGACCACAAGACCGTGATAATTCGACCGAAAAGAAAATTGCGCGCACGTCCGTTTTGTTTGGTTTGCTATTTTGAACTGATTTGTTGTATTATGTACATGGGGATAGTTTGGGGTACGAGAACCATGGGATCGGAGATCCCGATCGCTGTTCATCGATTCGGTGATGCTAGAATAGGGTGTTGTGTGGCGGCTACGGTTGTTAATCTCGTTGTATCTCCAACAATTATATTGTCCATCATCTGGCACTGTCATATGCAATGAAAAAAAAAATGTACGGAATTGTCCAATAGTACTCAACGATATATATTGAGCGGCAGCTATGGCATTACTGTTGCTTTTGAGAGAGCCCATGTTTCTTCTCTTCTTTGTTAACCATGGCTATAGCGCACCGGTATTGTAACATGTAGCCTGCTGTCTCTTACATTTGTTTGTTTTTAAATTTTCTGAGACTAATGCTCATTTCTGAAGGTAGGTTCCTATAGATCAGAAGTAAGCGGAGGGATTAACGTCAAAATATTGGTAGTTCTTATTATAGATAACATACTGCTTTATCAAATGTCCCAGATGCCGAATTAACTGCTAAAAACTCGTCCCGTACCCTTTTTTAGGACACTTCCACTAACGTGCTATAATGTTTAAAATATCAGCAAGCCGTGCTTTGAAACTGAACTGTTTTGTTTTTACTGCATCGTTTTCGCTTAAAAATATAAAAAATAATTCGTAATTCGACTTAAGGGTTTATGCTGAAGCATCCTCGAAGGCAGCCATAACCTCAACATTTTGAATTGATATAACTCAGAATCTGTACTAGATGGAGTTCGATTCGATGTTCATTCACTTACAATCGAGATTTAACAATTTAAAATAGCAAGGTAAGTTTGCGAGAGAGAGATAAAAGATAGGAAAAAAATACATGGCAGCAGAAATTCACCTTAAATCATGAAATCATCAAATCATAAAATACATTTAATAAAAACATCGATCGAATGGGACAAAGTTGCATCCATGAATATACCCAATTTGGTGCTTATTGACCGATATTACATCCATATCCTTCGAAAGATTCTGACTTTATCAAACTAACTAGAAATTAGAAGAAAAATTAGTATTTTCTATTTAATTCGGCTTGCTAAGTCGAGTTATTAGTACGAGACACTGAAGAAGTCTGCACATTGTAGACGAAATACGCGTATCTGTCAAGATAAGCAAAGGTAGTTGGAATTAAATGGAAAAAACTAATTTATCGTCTAATTTCTAGTTACAGATATTCCACTAAACAACTCAAACCCTCTAGGATTTATAAAACTAGTTTTATAGTTTTTCATGATACATACTACAAAATGTCTTAAGGTGCCGCCACACGGCGCTTGAAATCTATGCTATAGTACATTATGATGTAGCTGTTATAGATATCTATATCATAGTTCTATGAGATTCCAGAAACGGTGTTCCAAAAATATGAGCTATTAAGTAAAAACAGCTATGTAGTAGAAATCTTTGCCACATCGCTATCAATTAACTTTTTTCGGTGTACATACGATTGATTTTCTTTGTGGTCGTAGGTATTCAGTTGCGAGCTTTTAAAACATTAATTTCGGAAGTAATTATGAGCACATTCGGTATCTATGGACAGAAAGGAAACAATTGCGGTAGTTGCTGCGTACAGTATTGAATAGGCGGATATAATTAAAAACTCGCGATGTCTGGACAAAAATTGATTTCTCACCAAGCCCTCAAGGAAATTGAAGCTTATCTGCTGAAGAAGCTAGGATATGAAGATCAGGATTACTATTTCAGGAAAACTATTCGGAGAAGTTCAGGGAAGTTCTTTAGAGAAATTCGTGGAGCTTCATTAGAAAAGTTTAGGAAAGTTCTTCAGAGAAAACAAGAAAGTTCTTAAGAGAAGTTCAGACAAATGCTTCAGAGAAATTCTTCAGAGAACTTCGGTTGAGTTCTACAAAGGAGTTCAGAGGAGTACTTTAGAGAAGTTCTTCAGGGGACTCCAGTGTAGTTCTTCAGAGGACTTCAGGGTAGTTCTTCAGAGAAGTTTTATATAGAAATTCAAATAATTCTTCAGAGAAGCTCGGGAAAGTTCTTTAGAGAATTTCAGGGATTTTTTTCAGAGAAATTTCAGGGAAGTTCTTCAGAGAACTACTGGGAAGTTCTTCAGAGGAACTTAAGGGAAGTTCATCACAGAAATTCAGGGAAATTCTTTATAGAAGTTCAGAGATAGTTTTTCAGAAAACTTTAGAGATGTACTGCAGAGAACTGTAGGGATGTTCTTCAGAGAATATCAGGTAATATCTTCGGAGATTTTTAGGGAAGTTCTTCAGAGCATTTCAGATAATTCTCCAGAGCAGCTCGGAAAAATTCTTCATGGAATTTCAGTGAAATTTTTCAGAGGAACTTCAGGAAAGTTCTTCAGAGGAACTACCGGGAAATTCTTCAGAGGAACTTCTGGGAAGTTCTTCAGATGAACTTCTGGGAAGTTCTTCATATAAATTCAGGTAAGTTCTTTCAGAAGTTCACAGATAGTTCGTCAGAGAACATTGAAGATGATCTTTAGAGCTCTTTGGGGAAGTACTTTAGAGAAATTCGGTGAATTTCTGCAGAGAACTTTGGGAAAGTTCTTCAGAGAACTTCAAATAATTCCTCAGAGAAGTTTTGGAAAATTTTTCAGGGAATTTTAAGAAAGTAATTTCAGGGAAGCTCCTCAGAAGAACTCCAGGACAGTTCTTTATTGAAATTCAGGGAGGTTCTTCATAGACGTTCAGGGATGTTCTTCAAATAACTTTGGGGAAGTTCTTCACAGATCGTCGGAAAGTTCTTCAGAGAACTTCTAGGAAGTTCTTCAGAGAAGTTCAGGGAAGTTCTTCTGAGGAGTTCAGGGCAATCGGTTAATAGGTTGCTTTGAGGTTTCAAATTATGCGTATGTACCGGTTCTTAGAGCAGCAAAAATTAAAGGAAATTGAAATTACAGGTTTATTTAAAATTCGTATATTATTTAGAAGAGGAATGGCAATTTCACGTGATTTTGAAGAAAGATGTCAATTATCGAGGAAGATCACCTGCTCTCGAGATATTCTGAAAATTATGTTCTCTTCATAGGCCTGCTCAAATTTGTTATTCAAGTTCCTTAAAGCCATCGCACATTTATTCAAGGCAGTCTTCAGGCTATAATGTCTCCAGCAACAAGCTGGACGATTTACCTAGAATAGTGGACCGATTTTTTTGGTTTTTTGTGTTACGTGTGTTCAGACACGATTCCGACGCAGCTCGAGAGAAGCGTCATACCCTTCATATGATGACTTTTTACGCTCTAAGTTGCGCACTGTTGGTGTTGGTTTCGATCCACTCGCTTTTTCAAGTTGCAAAACGGGTTATTTGAGTCATGGTCAAAATCGCAGGTTGAGCATCGGAACTGGTAGAATCGTAATCTGCCTCTCAACGTTATCATCTTGAAAATACTTAGTACTTAGCTTCGGATCAGAAATTGCAAAGCAGAATAATACACTTGCTTTGAAGTATCCACTTCCTTAGGCGATCGGGATTAGTTGGGTCCAACCAACAGCACTGGATGTTGCTCCCACAGCCTTATCAAGTAGAATTTCTTCTCCTGACCCATTTTTGCTTTAAAAATACCGCGAAAACATAAACTAGCAAACAATTCTAACGAACTGTCAAAAAACTTTGACCAATGTATGAACTATTCCGTCCGGATGGAATAGTTCATAGCCTACTACTAAAGCGTAGATACTATCACTAGAGTGTTCACACGACAACAGGCACGGCTCTATATCATAGCGTAAAAGCATTGCTTGCAAGTCATAACTATGAGCTATCCCTACATAGTTTAGGTGTTCCTATGAACTATTACATAGTTTTCTAGCACATAGCTCACTATATACTAGAAATAGCCACCGTGTGGCAACACCTTATCTGAATGAGAAAATTTCTAGTCCACACCGAAAATATTTTGAAAGTAGCTTTCATTATTAACGCTCATTATCAATATTAATAAATCTCATCTGTATTTCACAAAACAATTAAAAGATCACATTACTTTTTTAATTTTTTGACATCTAGTTTTGCGAGTATGTAATTCATTAAAAAAATAAATTTACCCAATGACAGTTTTCCATTAGGTATCTGATAAATTTTTGTTGTGCATTTTACAAGACAACAGTAGCCAATACTAAAATCAGCTAATCAGAAACGTCTCGTAAAACTCCTCATTAAGAATATCAACCATCACAATTAGACCCGCATATCATAATTCTGAGCTCTAGCGTTAGTAGTGCGAACGTCAATCTCTCAACCGATTGGTTATTGAATTAGATTTTGCTTCATTTTTTTTTTATCCACACACAACGTGTGTTAATTCGTAATATCCATGAGCGCCCCACTGACTGACCACCATTGAGCCGCGGATCCATGGCCGGTTGCCACCAACATTGCACAGAGCGTGAGAGCGGGAAGAGGGAAGAATCAGCACTTTCGAATGGCCACGCATCAGCTTGCCGAACTGCGCGATTGACCGGCCACGGTAGCCCGCAGCACAGTCGGAGTCGGCAAACATCAAAGCGATATGATTACAAAATGGCGTAGCATGACTAAATATTATGTTTTACGCGTTTACTGTACCGGTGTTTTTTTCTTTTAATTTCCAGCGAAGAGACAACCTTTCGGTGGCTAATGTGGGCGATAAGTAAGTAAAAATTATGTTTGAAACGAAAATCTCAATCACCTGCTTGCCAAAACATGATTATGCAACATTGCTAAATTTCACACATTATTTGGATCTACAAATTTGTAAGAACATTTAGTCAAATAGTTCTCTTATTTCCATTCGAACTCGTAAATTAGACACTATTTTGAGATGTTGTTTTGATATAATTGATCACAATATTGTAATTTGTGTGATCGATCTCGTGAAACCGTTCAGCTTCAACATTGACATTGCACGGTGTATCGACTAGTGAGTCTGCATGATTAAATAATTGTTTATTTCTTACTTCTCGCATAGAAAAAACTTAATCTCCATAACCATGACTCTATAATTTTCTTTGGAAATGTTGTGAGTGTGTTTGCTTGACAGTGAAATTGGAATTCGAGAAGCAAAGTTTACGCACAAATTGCTTACTTTCTACACCGTCAGCCCGACCATGCCATTGGTTTCCGGCGAAAAGTAGAATACACTGAAAAAGAAAAAAAAGTGAGAGCAGGTTGAGCGCCACTGGACGGTGTGCCGAAAAAAATCAGCACTGCAAAAAATTCATTTCCAAGATTGTGCTTTCAGGTGAATTTATGCGTTTTTAGGAACTTGACAAAATTCACCCTCAATCTGGTCGTCAGTACTCAAGTAATTCAAAATCAGCAGGAGAGACTAACATTGACCAACATTCTGGCCTTTATGTTCGCGTTTCATATGATTTGAAAGCCAAATTGGAACGCCTAAACCGGACTTTTGTTTGGGTGCCATAACGCAGGTTGTCTGGAACGTTTTCTTTCCATTCAGATAAAGGAGCTTCACCTGTCAAGCCTCCGCCCAACCAGCAGTGCTATCACGAGCGAGTACTGCTGTTGTTTGGCTGATGGTGATGATGAGGACGACGACGACGACGACGACGACGACGGACGATGGGAATCGCCGTGCGATCAGTTCTGGTTGAATTCGCCTTCGGAGGTTCTCCGGTTCAAGTTGTTGTTTGTTTGGATGGTCGCCATCGTTGTCTGCTGGCCAGTCCTTGCGGGATAAACAATTACTTCGACGGTGGTATCCATTAAGCATCATCAATACCTACTAATAATAATAAGTTGGCTACATTCAGTTGAAGGTCCCTTTCAAGGAGTTTTTCCCGTGTAGGAACCACCGCGGGAGCGAAAGCATTTAATGATGTTTCATGGGGCGATGAGTCTAGAAAATCAGAAGCGTACCTAATAATCCGTGGCTTCCGTCGAAGATGGTTGTGGTTGGGATTTTCCTTATATAATACAAATTCATCAATCATTTGTTGCTGTTCAAATAGAATTCACTTAAGTAACTACGATTGATGAACCTGATAAAAAACAAATATTTTAAAAATACCAAAAATATGTCAGATACCTACATCTTAAATGATTTTGGTTTGCTCCTAATGTATTTGAATAAATATCTATGCATTGGATTAAAAATTCAAATCACGCGATTATCTGAAAAGAGTGAGGTGCACCTTCTTGTGAAAATGTCAATTACAGGGTGCGGCAGAAAATAATGCGAAAATTTGTTCTATTTCTTTCAAATCCCATTTCAACTAATTCAAGCAATAATATCAACATTTACGAGTGCAGTCATTTTTAACAAATTTATTCAATGTGTCCTCCATTTTTATTAATAACATCCTCGAGCCGCTGCTTAGTCCGCTTCCTGGTTTTCGCTGCTTAGGACCATCCTGCAGGGACTTTTTTATGCGGTAAACTGTTGCCAAATGGCACCCTACCACCTTGGCAATCTCTTTCGACTTCTTTTGGGCGAGCAACAAACTCGTGATCACTTCTTTCGCGAACATGTTGACGAATTTGCAATAAAACAAATAGAATGTTTGGATGCAGCACTTGAAAGTAAACATAAACAAATACACTTTCGACAGAAATTAGTCACTAGCTATCGTTCCGTCAGATTTATTGCACAATTTTTTGTTGCAAGTTTCTAACAGTTCGCACACTAAAATCTACAAAAATAATCACAGCATTTTATTTGCAGTCATACCCTTGTTAGATTCCAAGGTATCTGAAATTCTTAAGAAATAACCGTATATTAACCTTTTGATTTTGATTGAAAAACTAGCGAAAATTTAAATTTTCGCTTCAACACCATAAAAAAAATTAAAAATTAAAAACTGAAATACTTTTCTATACTATCCCTGGTAAACGTAAAAAAAAAATACTTTTATTCCAATAGAAAAAGCTTATTCTTTGACAGGTAGGCCTATTTCATCTGATATTAACAAACTTCTTCAGTGTATGCAGATTTCATCAAAGTCGAGCACTAAAGAAATTTCAAAGTCGCAGACAAAGTAGGCCTATTTGTCAGAGAAAAAGGTTTTTCCATAAACAGTTCCGATAATTATAAAGGGCGATACGGTCAAAATTTGGTCAATATCAACTTGACGTATTTCTTTCAATTTTGCATTTAAAAAACCTGAACACCCCTCATTTTGAAGGTGTGTGTGTGTAGAATGTTGCTCATATTTTGATTTTGGAATTCACTCTTCAGTTGTCAAAATGCCGTCCAAGCAAGAAGAGCAGCGTATCAAAATTTTGCTCGCGCATCGCGAAAATCCGAGCTACTCGCACGCAAAGTTGGCAAAATCGCTAAAAGTTGCCAAATCAACCGTTACAAATGTAATTAAAGTGTTTGGGGAACGTTTGTCGACAGCCAGGAAGTCTGGATCGGGGGGAAATCGAAAACCGGAAGCCGCTGAGACGACAAAGAGAGTTGCCGGTAGTTTCAAGCGAAACCCTAACCTATCTCTCCGAGATGCCGCAAATAAGCTGGGTGTATCGTCTACAACCGTGCATCGAGCCAAAAAACGAGCCGGACTATCGACTTACAAGAAGGTAGTGACTCCAAATCGCGATGATAAACAAAATACGACGGCCAAAGCGCGATCCCGGAGGCTGTACACGACGATGCTGACGAAGTTTGACTGCGTGGTAATGGACGACGAAACCTACGTCAAAACCGACTACAAGCATCTTCCGGGACAGGAGTTTTATACGGCAAAAGGAAGGGGAAAGGTAGCAGATATTTTCAAGCACACGAAACTTTCAAAGTTCGCAAAGAAATATCTGGTTTGGCAAGCCATCTGTACCTGTGGCTTGAAAAGCAGCATTTTCATAGCTTCCGGGACTGTCAACCAAGAAATTTACGTGAAAGAGTGTTTGAATAAACGTCTGCTGCCTTTCCTGAAGAAACACGGTTGTTCCGTACTGTTTTGGCCGGATTTGGCATCTTGCCATTACGGTAAAAAGGCCATGGAGTGGTACGCCGCCAACAACGTGCAGGTGGTTCCCAAGGACAAGAACCCTCCCAACACGCCAGATCTCCGTCCAATTGAGAAATACTGGGCTATTGTCAAGCGGAACCTAAAGAAGACCAAAAAAACTGCTAAGGACGAGCAGCAGTTCAAGGCAAACTGGCTTTCTGCGGCGAAGAAGGTGGACAAGATGGCTGTTCAAAATCTGATGGCAGGGGTCAAGCGTAAGGCCCGGCAATTCGGATTTGGAAAAGCGGAAGCCTAACTGAATATTTTTCCTGAATTTTATACTAATTGAACTTGAAAAAGAAATTAATTTTTTTCACCGATTTACACGCGTTTTCCCTTGACCAAATTTTGACCGTATCACCCTTTAAATACACTAATAAACTCGCTCCAACTGACCGTACCATCGAAAAAAAGGTAAGGGACTATTTCAAGCGTCATCCTTCATGGTGCGAAAAAGCTAAGTACTTTGGCGACTAATGATATGCTTGCCTCAGAAGTCAGAAGCAGAAGCAGCTAAAACAGGCAGATTCTGTGAAAACGAGGGCTTGAAAGCTGTATGACAAAATGCTGACCAAAAAATCGGGCTGTGTTATCATGGACGATGAAACTCGATTAAGGCCTGTATCAGGAAAAAAATGTACCAGGTAAAAGTGTTCGCCAAAAATTTATTTTAAATCGGATTTTCTTGAAACTTTCAGGGAATGAATTAATACCTATGGATTTTGTTTCAGTATAATTATTTTATTCAATTTTCTTCGCATCGCTGAATGCCCGCACCTATCCCTTAAGACCCCTCATTACATTTTGTGCAATGGTGGAGCCGAACTTTTTGGTCACTTTCATCCATTCTTTCTTCAATTCCAGCTCGTTCTTAAACACCTTGGACGATTTTCGAACTTTGGCTTTCATTATGGCCCAAAATCTTTTCACCGGACGAATCTCTGGTGAATTTGGGGGGTTGGCGGTATTTTGTACAAAAACAACGTTATTGTCTCTGTACCAATGGTCCGGACAAAATAATGTCTCGCCTCCGTGGGACTACAGGAAGGGCAACAGACGCTTCTGGAGGCACTCGGTGCGGTAAATTTCGCTGTTGATGGTACCCGTTGTGATGTACGGTTTACTCAGTATACCGCATTGCCATATGCCCAGCCAGAGCAAGTATTTTTTGGCGAACTTTCTTCTTCCTTATGTCTTCCAGAACATCAAACCGTGATTTGACAACGTAGAACTCCAGCCCCGGTATCTACTTTGCGTTTGTTTTGATATAGGTTTCGTCATCCATACACTCATCGCTTTCTTTAACCACTCTCGATACAGCTTCCTTGCGCGGGATTACGCCGTCGTATTTTGTTGATCACGCCGGTTCGGTCCCTTGCGGACCTTGAATACACGAAGCCCAGCTCGTTTCATGGTTTGCTGAATGAACCAGGCGGAACACTTTGCCTTCAGAGCCGCGTCGCGAATCGAAAGGTTCGGATTACACTTGAAATAATTCAACACATTCCAGGCCTTCACAGGGTCAGCTGTCTTCGTTTTTCTTCCACTTCCAGCCTGCCACTCGGTCGTCTGGGACTCCTTAAACGATTTTACCACCCGAGATATAGTTGTATGGGTGATTCCCAGTTGTCTTCCGATCCATCTCATGGTCGCCGTCGGATTTTCCATGACGGCTCGCAAAATTCTCCGACGATTTTCTTCTTGTTTCAATGACATTTCAATAACCAAATATGAAATTTTGCACATTTTAACAAGTCACTCAAAACTAGTAAAACCAAGATTCATCAATTTTTACACACGGAAAAAAAGTTACACACGTGCATTTTTTTTCGAGTACAGGCCTTATAAAACTTTTCCGGGACCACAATGTTATACCTCGCCGAAGAGAAAAGCTGTTCCTGGATCAGTAAAAGCCATAATATAATCCACAATATGGTCTTTTTTATTTGAGACGGAAAGTGTATTTATATTTTTTGGAACAGTCTATAGTATAATGAGAAAAATGTGCGCACGTTTACTAGTGATAATTTGAAATGTGTTTCAGGTGCTTAGTTTTTAAAGGTCACAATCGTTCTTCAATCGTTATGCATTCCTAAACGTGTTTTTTTTACTTTTTTTATGTGAAGCTTCTGTTGAACTTTTTTTTTAAAGTATCATTCAAAGCAACTTGAATGTTCTAGAAAAGTTTCTTGTTGCTATTCAACTCAACCTTCAAGTTCATATGATGTTAGTTGAGAACTTTCTTGGAACTTTCAAAAATCTCTAACACAAAGTTCAATTAAAGTCCTAACCATAGTTGTAATCAGCGCAAAAATTCACAGTACATCTATGTTGAACCACATCCCTAATTTTTGATACACACGTAAAGTTTTGAGTAACACTTGAAAACAGAAAAAAATTGTTTACACTTGCAAAGTGATCGTCTGTTGTGTTCCAAGTTTGACGAGATATAAGAGCAAAGAAAAGAATTTTTCAAATACAATAAGAAAGAAACTCTCAACAAGCAAAATTTAAATTATTGGTAGTTCAGATTGAGTTCTAGATGAACTAATCAAAAACTTTTAGGTTCAGAAAAGATTATAACGGTTGTTCTATAAAAAATGAGAATGATTTCAATGCTTTTCTGTAATTAAAGTAAAGCGCGTATTTTTTTTGCTCTCCAAGAAAATTGCTCTCCGGACTCCCTAGAAATGGGTGTGATGTTTTTTTTTCGCTCAGGTCCTGTCAGTTCAATCGAAGATGGCGTCAAAACAGCAAGCACTCCGCGAGCGTTTTGTACGGTTTTGCAAACCGCAGGTCATCGTGGAAAAAAGTTTACAGTAGACCACTTTGGAGACGAAAACGTGCCCGTGAGTACAGTTTACCGGATCCTGGCATCCTTGAGCGTTGAGTGGTTGGCCGGTAGCAGCCGTCCGGGGAAGATAATGACGAAGAAGTAGAAGGAAGCGTTGAAAAAGCTGTTCGACAACAAGGACGGGACGAGTTTGCATGACGGCCGCCGAAAATATCACTGCTCACATACCATGATTCACCGAACCCTCAAGATAGAGGGCATAATCTGTCGGAAGAAGACTCGGTCCTCCGAGTACACGGACGAGCAGATAGCGACTGTGAAATCGCAGTGCCGGTGGATGGCGAAGAACTACCGCGGGGTGTCAATCGTGCTGGACGACGAAAGTTACTTTACGCTCTCGAAGACCCACATTCCAGGAAATGTCCCACATTCCAGAAAATCCCCCCCCCCCCTACCGAAAATAAAATATAAGTTTAACCATAAATTTGAAAAAAAAATTATGCTGTACATCGCCATACCGGACAGAGGGATTTCAAAGCCGTGGTTCAAGCCTAGCGGTCTGGCCATCAATCAACCAGTGTACCAGGAGGAGTGTCTTGAGAAAATTCTTCTGCCGATCTTAAAGGAACATCATGCGCATAGGAAGTACGTCTTCTGGCCTGACAAGGAGTCTTCCCATTACGCCAAGAAGACGCTGGAGAATCTAGAGCAGAAATAGATACCGTACGTGCCGAAATAAAGGAACCCGACCAACTTGCCATAGTGCCGTCTCATTGAGGATTTTTTCGGCTCCCTCAGTGCCCTAGTGTACAAAAATAATTGGCGGGCAAAGGATACGAAGTAGTTGACCACGAGGATCCGGAATTGTATCCGGAAGAAGGACGTCAGCGCCGTCCAGCACTCTTGTGAGAGCATCGCGACTATGTTGCGTCGTACGGCTGACTAGGGCCTCTTCTCCAATATGCACTGACGTTTTTTGAAGAATAAACATTATGTTTTTAATAAAAAAATACTGAAATAGTTGAGTTTTTTTTATTAATATATGACTGAAAAATTCTCATTTTTTATTGAACACCCGTTAGGGAACAAAAAAGTACTAATACATGAAATCAACGCTTCGAGTAAAACCATAGCACAACGCACCTCGTTCATTTAGAACAGTGGTAAGTTTCTCAGTTTTAAAGAAGAATACTCGAGTTGGAGACTAGGTAGAAAATATTTATGGAAAAAAAATATTTACTTAGTAAAAAATCATCAAATTAAACTCAACCATCATTTAACAACACAGCACTCTAAAATAAATTTGCAGCAGGATTAAAGAAGAGCAAACATGTTCAGTATGAATGTCTTTTATTTTTTGGTTTTGTTGAGTTCGTTTGAGGTACTTTTTTAGCTCAATTGCATTCCCTACAACCTCTTGAATGAACTTTTCGTGAACTTCAAAGTTTTTTTTTTAGAAGTTGATAAGAATACTGCTAGAAGCTTAAACATTGAATGCAAACTATAAAGTTCGGTTAGTTACATGAAAAGTAAGCTGAATAGAATTCTCATCATAATCCATCGATTTGCTAGTTAAGCCAAAAACACACTCTTTTATCAGAACTTTTGGTTGCGTGGGTCTGCAATGGACTTCAACGATTGTGGCAAACAAATTTCTTCCGTAATACCATTGCCGGCAATGGGTGTTAGATTGAATACACACCCATACACATACACCTTATTGGTTATGCGAAGCTTTACCTCCATGATGGCCCTATATTTTTTGATTAAGAGAAGTTGCGGCGCAAGTTTCAGCTATTTAGGTAAAAATACCAGATTGTTCTTTTTTCACCAATCTAAGATTAGTCAAGCGTATTGGCAAATTGCCAAATACAGCCGAAAAACTCCTTGCCTTCTTCTCGATTAACACACAAAACAACTTTTTTAGAACGGCTTAAAGGTTTTTTTAAATTGATGATTAATGAACAATTTACAAAATTTGTCGCGTACCTAGTCAGTTCTGTTCTCTGACTAATAATTAAGCTGTAAATATTTGATGTAGAAGGAGATGTTCGCTCATCACCATGAGGCACCGAGAGTGAACAACAATGTTTTTGGCTAGAATTAAAGATATGAAGAGAAAGTTTTGATAGTTCCGCTAGTGTGCGGCAGGCTTGGAAATTTAACAGATGTTTTTATGAAAATTGAGCGAAAAGGGCATGTGTACAGTGGTACTCGAACCAACGACATTTTTGCCTAACATCTCACTGCGGGGTAGGTCGAAGCACGGACTATGTCCGCCACTTCAACAGGCAAAAATGTCCGGTTGGAAGACGCTCATGTACCACTGTGGCTTGTATAGTTATTTTAGCGATCTATTGTGTGCACTTTGTTTACTGATGCGCACATGGGAGAGGAACTCTCTCCTTTTTTGGGTTTGTTTTGATTCGCACCGACTGACGATCACTAAAAAGGAGAGAGTTCCTCTCCCATGTGCGCATCAGTAAACAAAGTGCACACAATAGATCGCTAGAATAACTATACAAGCCACAGTGGTACATGAGCGTCTTCCAACCGGACATTTTTGCCTGTTGAAGTGGCGGACATAGTCCGTGCTTCGACCTACCCCGCAGTGGGATGTTAGGCAAAAATGTCGTTGGTTCGAGTACCACTGTACACATGCCCTTTTCGCTCAATTTTCATAAAAACATCTGTTAAATTTCCAAGCCTGCCGCACACTAGCGGAACTATCAAAACTTTCTCTTCATATCTTTAATTCTAGCCAAAAACATTGTTGTTCACTCTCGGTGCCTCATGGTGATGAGCGAACATTTCCTTCTACATCATAATCGTTACTCCTCGCACGGAGAATATATAACATAACAATTAATGTATGTAAATATTTGTTTCACTGCTGTTTCAATTATTATTTTATTGTTCTATTTGATTATTGTACTTAAAAACATCGTTCCATAAATTTATAAAACCTTCACAGGTCAAGGTTTTATAAGGTGTTTAATATACTGTTTAATTAACTTTACATCAACCTAGTTTTGCAAAACATGTTTTGTGACAAAGCGATGGATTTGTTTCACAAGATTTTGGTTTGAATGGCAACGAGAAGCAATTTTTAGATACTAAGAGCAGGGCAGGTAAATCTCACGACCATCATGTGACGATGGAAAAATAAGCCATCTCACTATCACGAGAAGAAACGAACTATCATGAGCTTTCTTGATATTCTCACACCATCGTGTAGTCATGAGATTTTTTCTGGTTCGACTTTGTTTATGAAAATCCTTACTAGTTTACTTAAAATTAGTCAATCAATAATACGTTATCTACAGAGTGTTTTTGAAACTTTGTGATGAAACTTACAAGTATATGAATAAATGTGCTTGTAGTAGCGATTACCAAAAGACTGTCACGTGCTGGCATGACGAAAAAATCGATGAGATTTGGAGGGAAATTTTCATCATGGTTTTCTGGCCTCAAATGATTTTTGGATGCATTTTCTTGCAGTTCTATGTTTCGAGTTTCCAATCGTAGTCCTTATTTCGTCGCTTAAGTGTTTGCCGATTATTCCGGTCAGAATTAACTTCTGTATTGTTTCCAATTTTTAATTTTTAAGGACGGCTGGTTGGGATTTCCACACGCTCCTGTCCCACAGGAGGACCATCGTGAACAGCTCTGTTCAAAGTCCCCAACTGGCACGACGACGATGATCAGTCACTCCTAACATGCATAACAGATACTGTTTTGAGCCGTCCCTGATATGTGGAACAGAAGCTAAGATATGCTGCACCTTTGAAGCGAGCAGCTCGCTCTTCCCTGTTAGCATAGGAATAGCAGTTACTGGACAAAAGGCTTAGGATCACAGTGTAATTAATTGTATACCTGCTGTTACGCGAAATATCAATTATACGCACACAAAAATAATGAATTTTAATAGGTGCGTTAAATGTGCCCTCGTTTAAATTCAAGTCAAAGCAGGCGCAAACAACGCAATCTTTCATGCACCATACAACAATGTTTGCAATCCTTAATACAACATGCTAGATTCAGCCGTAATCTGGCCTAGATTTACATGAAATATCCCATGCTAAATCTAGTATTCCCTTTAGATGCATTAGAAAACGCAGAAAACTAAATGTTTACCATTTACCAATCAAATAAAACTCACTTCACAAACGAAATAATACGCGTTACTAAAGTTATTTATTGATTATTTTATATTTATTTCATTTGATATTTCCATATTTTTCTTTTGAATTTTTGTCTGAATCTAACATTGGCCATGTTAACAACAATCAATATGCACCTAGCGATTTGAAATTGGTTCACTGTTGTAGAACCCCTTGGTCCAAAGTACACCTTGAAGCCAGCACCTTGCTATACATATTTGCGCCTTTGTTTTAATTTGCTGTGATATTTTCACAGAATATTTGAGAGTGTGTTCGTGTGAGTTCATTATTAGGGGCGTATTATTAAGCTTGGGACCGAGCTTGGGACCGATGTGCTAGTACTGTCTGAGCCAAGAAAAAAATCGTGTTTGTTCGGGACCTACTGGTTTTAGAGTTAGTCCATGATGTTAGTCTTCATGTAGGCGCTTTACTACATCTTCTTCTAACATGTTAAAAATCAGTTTTTTTTTAATTTAACTTGTAATAATGAGGGCTGTAAATCCATTTGCCTCTACCATTCTTCATCAGCGAAACCGTATAAAATGATTAATTGTTTTTAGGTCTTAATCTTGACTATGCTTTTTTCCAATCTGTATTACTGCTACTTAATGAACTCGAGCGGTCATGGCTGGTTATAATTATCAATGAATATAAATTAAATTCACTGAAAAACATCTATTTATTCTATAATTTAATGTTCGCTGTAGAAAAAAGACACCAAAAAAAAAATATTAACAAGGTTAGACCTTCAAATGCTTCATAAATTGTTTCATGGAATTCTGCTGATGTAAAACATTATACGCAAACGAATGTAAAAGTGAATATAAAATATATGTAAATAAATTGTCTTTCCTGGATGAAATCCTTTAAAATCGAAACATTTTCTCTTCTATTCATTTGCCACACCCAGAGATATTAATTTGCATAGCTCATTAGTCATTCACAAATCATTATTATAATTACTAAAGCCACACACCGACTGGCAAAAAAAAAATCTTTCAAATTAAATATTAATCCGATTATTTCCCCTCTTCTCAACTCTGTGACTAAACGTCTGTTGAAATGCAGCCATTAATTTGCATACAACGAAACTTTGTTTTTTTTTTTGGCAAGATTAAATAACGCACTGAGAAACAATACGTCATAATTCCCATTTATACTCGATCGCATTATTTAAAAGTCATTGGAACATATCCATTTTTGCGGACATGGCACAAAAGAGGCAATCCAAAAGGGAGGCGAAAAGTGTCAGTGGAAAGGAAAACAGCCAAGCGTCGCCACCTTCCTTCGAGGTGAACTTCTGTTCCAGAAGGAGTCGTAGCAACAACATCAACAGCGGCATGAGTAGATGGGGCCACGGCTCGATCATCATCGACGTCGTCGTCCTCGTCGTCATCATTCGTAATCATCAACAGCGACGAAGCGATCTCGGCGGAAGCATGCGGGTGGTCCCATAACGTAGAAATGTGCCTGTGAGTTGTTTTTTTTTTATTCTCTTGGCAGTTGTTTTTGTCTTCTTTTGCTCTCCGAAATGACGACGACGATGACAACGACGGACGGATGGACGAACGGATGGTCGGTTGTAGCTCCCAAATACACACATGTTGGCTTCACAAGAAGTAAACACAGTCGTCTTCGTCGTATATTGATGTGATCTTATGAGGCAGGACAGAAACAAGCTGAGCGTGAGCCAACAGCCAGCATCACTCACCGACAGCACACATGTACGAGTCTACAGATTTTCGAGCATATTCTCGACGAGAGCAGTGGATGCTGAAATAAGCTTGGGTGCGACCGATCCAACCAGGAGTTCGTTACGTTGCAGTTGATGGATGCTAGTGGGATGAAATCCATGCGGAGGGAGGCAAGGCGATAATACAACAACTGTTCTTCATTATGCTCAACAACTTACACACAGTCACATGGTGCACGACTGCAGAGAATGACCCATCGCCATAGTTCGGTTCAGCTTAAAAGTATAAAAAACGGGAGTTACCCAGTTTATCGGAAATGTGCGGAAAAGTAACAAAATTTGTATTAATTACGGACTGAATAGTCGTTTGTTTGTGTACTTAAGAAGTAGTAGAAATAATTACTGATTCAGTAGATCTTACTTTTATACACGTTTGGGTAAACCATGGCGCAATTTGGGGTTATTATCAATGGTCGTGTGATGAGGTTTTTCAAATCGCTCTTCGCTCTCACTGGAAATTTGTGAGTGTGCGATCATAGCAGCGAATACTACGATCGTCGAGATCACTAGTGTTGATTGCAGTGTTGGAAGATTTGCAATAAGCTACGGCTATCATTTATTGTAAGATTTACTAAGGCAAAACAGAATTAAGAAACTGTGCGCCTCCATTGAATCGAGTACAAGAAAAGTAGGCTCTAGTTGATTCCTGATCAGTCGTGTATACATTCATTTTGATTCAATGCGATTCTTTTGCCGATAACTCGTTTCAAAAGCTAATTTTCAAAATATCACGTATAATGAAATTGTTGTCATGAATTTGTCTCAAAATGTATTGCCCTAACCTTTTAACCTAAGATGTGAGAACGCTATATCGGAATATTCCAATGATATTCATCATTTCAACACTATACTGTGCTAACAATACACGCAAATTCGTAGACTGTGAGGCTAGCAAATAGCAGCCATGTTCCGGATAAATACTAGGTGGGGTTAAAAGTAACCTGCTTGACCGCCAAAATGCGATGCTACAGCAAAAATGGCTATAGTGCGTTGTAGTCTGCACACTTAGATTTTTGTACAGAAATCTGTAAAGTTTTACCGAATTCTCAACAACTGAACGTTTTCATATTTAGGAATACACGCAAAATTTCTGTGCGATACTGCCCTTAGTTTTGTTTTCACTGCGCCATATTTTGAGCGAGATCCTGCATATGAAAAAGTTATCCTGCCGCTGGGTGCCACTCATGCTCGTTCCTGACCACAAACACGAACGCGAGAGTACTTCGAAACAGTGTTTAGACTTGCTGATGCAGAATCGGTCGGACTTTTGGCGTCGATTGGTAACTGTTGATGTAACGTGGATCCATTATTGCACACCACCGAACAGAATCAGTGCCCGGCAATGGACTGAAGCCAGCACGAGTGCCCAAAGCGGCCTAGGGAGGCTCAATGGGTCGGAAAGATTTTGGCGTCGGTTTTCTGGGATAATCATGCCATACTCTTCGTGGACAACCCCGAAAAGAATAAAGCCATCAACAGCAAGTTTTACTGTACATTTTTGTAGCGATTGAAGGCCGAAATCGCTGCAAAACGGCCTAACATGAATAGAAAAACAATTTTTTGGTTGCAAGAGAATGCGCCGGCGAAAAAAAGCACCACAACCACCAATCCATCAACCAATCAATCATGTATATCATGGTATTGGCTGTGATGTTAGCAATAACAGGCGCAACGCCCATAATAATCACAATGGTAACAATGACAATGGAATCCTGGATATCAACAACGTTCAGAGTGCCGTTTGCAGCTTCCTTCGGACAAGGACCTCTTAGCAGCAGCTAAAGAAAGATTCCCAGGAGTTTCTGTGCATCAACGTGGAGAAATTATGAACCCATACAAAGAATGCTCAACTTCATCTTCAAAATGGACCTTTCGGCCGGTGTTAAAGACATTATTTTCAAACCATTCTTCATCGTGTTCGTGCCAACGTACGGGTTTTCAACTCAACTGACGCACTAAGGAGAGCTAGAATGTTTAAAATTAAGTAATTCTAATAATACTGAAAACTTCTTAAACCTTTCTTCACACTCTAATCCAACTGAAGTGCTGATATATTGTCAGAACTTTAGTCGTATGAAATGCTCATCCAAGATGAAAATAATTTACAAAAATTTTATGAGTTCCTCTTTTTCTATCATATTAGATACAGAAACTAGTCAAATGGCACAAAGGAGGTCTGGAGGTGCATCTAAATTTAATTCTCTCTACCAAATTTAAGGAGTTTGAACATATGTGGGTTAAAGCGCAAATAGCTGATGAAATGCATGTGTATGTATTTGTGTATTTCCCACCTGATCATGCTAACAAGAACACATAGATACGAAGCACTTTTAAAAAATGCTGAAAAAATCCTTCGGATCTTTCCCCTGAGATCATGAACATGAACTTTGTATATGGCGATTTCAATCAACGCAATACGGACTTCATTTCTGACGTTGAAGATAAAGGTATTCTTCTCCCAGTCGTTGGGCATAATGAGACATTACAGTTAATTTTTGACAAAATCACCAGCCTTGGTTTGAATCAAATTAATCATGTAAAAATCAGCAAAATTGTTATTTAGATTTTTGCAGCCAAACATTCATGACTTTTTTGTTAATGAATGTCTGACGCCCTTATGAAAAAACGAACAATTTCATATGGCAATTGAATATTATTGATTTGTTTATTACAATCTACGGCCCAACGACTATGGTTATGAGAAAATCTTTGAAAAAAAAAAACTATTTACAAGTATATAAAAATTAAGCAAGATTCAATTAACTGGCAATCAATCATACGAAATGAGGTACACATCGAAAGCGCTGTTGATGTCTTCTATAGGTTTATATTTGAAATAATTCATGAAAACGTTTCTCTTGAAAGAAAAAGACGCAGATATAACTCCAAATATCCAATGTGGTTCAACAGGAATGACATTAATTTGAAAAATCGGAAGCATAAGGCTCACAATATTTACAAAAAATACAGCTGTACTGTCAATCTGCAAAATTATCTGAATATCTGTGATCAACTTAATTCAGCAATCAATTCCGAATTGGAAAAGTATAATTTCAGAACAGAGAGTGAAATCAAATCATGTCCTCAACAGTTTTTCAAGTATGTCAGAAAAAAAATTAAAATCGAACAACTTTCCTTCAAAAATGCATCTTGATGACAAAACCGCTGGAGACCCTGATGAGATTTGTGACACGTTTGCAAAGTTTTTTTTTCAAGATATTTAAAGTACATTTTCAGATGATGATCTCGATTTAGATTATTCTTCATTCTTCCTGCATCTTCAAATGACATAAGAGTTAGTCAGGTACATCATAGAGTTGTAAGAACTTGTTCTGGTCCAGAACGTTGGATAACTCGTTACGGAATGGTACAAATAGAAATACCATTTCACGCTTGAACTCCGATAGCTTCGACATTTCATAGCTAACCCATTGCATCACACGAGGTACAGCACGAGCTTTATTGTATGTATTGTTACCCTTCCTTTCCTTGATATAGTAGGCCGTTTGAGACATTCTTGCTAGTTTGAAAAATCTTGATGCTGCGAAAGGTGCGGGACCTGATAGAATTCCTCCAGCGTTTATGAAAAATATTGCATTTGAACTAACGTTGCCTTTATTTTGGCGCTTCAATTTGTCACTTGATTCAGGTAAGTTCCCAAAATTTTTGAAAAACTCATACCTAATACCCTTTTATAAATCAGGAAAAAAAAATCAGATATTCCCAATTACCGTGAAATTGCCATTATGTCTAGCAACCCAAAGCTTTTTGAAGCTATCTTCAATAGAAAACTGTTCAGCCAAGTACAAAATGTTATAACTAATTCGCGGCATGGATTTTTCAAAGGACACTCAACTTCCACAAACTTGTTAGAATTCGTGAACTATTCATTAAACGCAATGGACAACGGCAACCATGTCGAAGCGCTGTTCACTGATTTTAGCAAGGCTTTTGAACGTATTGACATTCTTCTGTTACTCTTCAAGTTAAGAAAAATAGTATTTGAGGATAAATTTCTTAAATGGATACAATCGTATTTTATAAACCGGCAACTGCTTGTTGCGAGTCTGTCTGCTTGTCGCGAGAAAATCATCGACGCCGCGAAGGAGTGTTTTGCAGGTTGAATAATATTTAAAGTAGTTAAAGTCCTGGTTTTCATTCACTTTTGCTCCATTATAAAGAAAATTAACACGTACACCGGTTTGCTTCCATACCATACACATACACCATGTTAGATACATTATAGATACATTGATTATTGCATCAATTTTAAACCGCAGATAAGTTGGCTTGCTGTGTGGTGTATCTAAACTATTTGCTTAACATTTCAAAAGATTAGATAGGTCGCATATGATATTTAGCGCACATAACTGAATAATTTTGATAATGGTATGTGGCAATTGCTACAACAGTAAGCGTGTTATTAATGACAGGATAGAATTAAAAACTTGATTTGTTTACATTTGCAACATACGTCCTTTTGAAAATTTATGCTTGAAATGTTTATTTTTAATTCATAAAAATGGCGTGAACCTGGCTATGCATAGCTTAATAATTTCTCGAAAACTGTGTGACTAACATTTGAACTGAGGATTTAAGTGAGATTAGTTCAAGCCTAATTCAACATATTGCCGGAAAAAACTGTAGTTAATACGTTTATTTTATTTTTTGTTGGAATGTTCTATAAGGCAGTTCAACTTATAACTTTGAATAACATTATTTAACATACCGAAGCTGTAGAAATTGATAGAAACACGTTTTGACACTAAATTTCTCTGTGAAGGACGATTATCAATATCATTGTATAACCTCAAACGTAAATAAGATAAAGAAGGTGTTCCAATATTAATAGCATCACTTCGCAATTTATCTAACTCGCCATATAGGGATTGACAAAACGGGTAAGCTACGTTGTAATTTTAATAGTTGTTATTAAACGTAACCAAAAATGATTACAAAAAGTTACCAATATATTTACTCTTACATCTCTTGAATCAGAATAAGATCAATAAAATTAACGATAAAATGAATATTGGAACAGTTACGCTATAAGCAGTCACTACATCTCGTGTGACGACATTAAATCCGTTGTGTTAAAAACTGATACGATGTGTTTCCTACGTAGATTGGCCATTAGAAAAAAGCACATTGCCATTGAAATAAACTTCTTCAAAGTACTACAAATGGTTTGTAAAGGCTCTAATCCAGGTGCAGTTTTTAAATGTAATGAAACACACCAGAAGCTTCCATCAGTTTGAAAATTCCAGAGCACTTTTAAAAATTCTACAAAATAGCCTACTTGTTTTTCTCGCGCATTATAACTGGCAGCACCGGATTGTTGTTTTCAAACGAACCACGAGTCAGCAGCTTCGTTGGTGATCCTCCTGCAGCAAGGGTAAAGTAGCAACACAAGCAAAAAAAGGTTCAACATAAAAGTTTCTTTCAAATCTCTCTGCTACTGCTGCCATCACCTCGCACTCACCTACCACCCATCGGGTCGAGCGCCTCCTCACTCTACGTTTGCTGCTGCCGGCTGACCATGGACAAACATCCTTCGCATATGAATATGATCTTCGCTCTTCTGCTGAGTTTGCCAGTTCTCTCCGCACCATGCTCTTGCTCTCTTCACAACACGGATACAACCTACAAGGAAATCTGTTTCAAGCTGCGCGCGATCTTGCAACATCTACATGCAAACAAAACCACCTACCACCGCCATAACATACCAACATGTGCAGCATGGGTTGAACTAGACATGTGTCAGTGCTGAGCAATTTTCTCATCATCTTTTCCTCTCTGCTCTCAATTTCTCTCTGACCGCGAGCATTCGCTAGTACAGATGTGTACGTACACAACATAAGTCTAAGATGGCCGACTTTATTTGATCGAAAACAATCGCGAAGTACGGACGCAACTTGAGTGCGATCCTCCTCGGGCAAAGCCTGGCAGTAGAAAAACCACCCAAGTAGAGAGAGCAACTCGCATAGAACGCCAAAACCGTACCGTCTCGAATCATCAACTCGACCAGAGCAAGTGTTGATGTCTCGTTTTTCTCATATTGATTGCATTCGTGATAGAACTGGAGTCAACAAATTAGGTTGAGATATTAATTGACCGATCGCGAGTGTAGTTTGCTTGTTTTCTTTTACGGACTGTGTAAAGTTATGATTTCTTGACGATCATTATGGATTGTGGTCAGTGAAATCATGTAATAGAATCGAAAAGTTCAAAGTGGATTGTGTATTTCGAAAGTTCGATCGAACTTCTTAGCCGAACCATTCACGCAAGTGCAACAGTGGAAGTATGCTATCATCTACAAGGAAAGAAAACGAGAAATAAGATGTCATGAAACATAATTTTTGGCGGAGTGTTTGAGTGGCGTAGTTATATCCCGAGTTGGTCAAAAGTCGGCCGAAAGTATTTCAACTAGAGGTGAAGAGCCTCGTTCCTGGAAGAGTGCTGTTCTCCAAGAAGGATGTTGTAAATCCCGCACATGCTGATCCTCGTATGTCAGTAGGAAAACAAACCCAAATGGTGTAGCATGAAGTGAATTGTACGTAACATAATAGAGTGAAAAGAAGTTCTGTTCCGAAGGGTGCAGAAGAGTGCGGCTAGGGAAGTGGCGACCGGGAAGGTTTCAAAACTAGAAATAGTGTCAAAGCCGAAGTGAGTGGGAGTATCAGTTCTTTTTTCTGGTTCTTACTGATCTATGTTTCTGCTGCTCGGAGAAGTGGAATATGTAAACCGATCCATGGAAAAATATGTTGATTGAGAAGAGAAAAATATTTTAAACGAAAGGAAATAAAAAATCGAAAACAACAACACAGCAGCCAGTTTCGTTCGAATATGGAGAATCCGATCGATGAGAATGCTACGGTGAATTAATTGATACAGTGAGTCAATAGCAACATACGAAAACAAATCAAACCTCAGTGGATGCGTGTAGGTTTTGGTATGTTTTAGCCTCGGAAGCTAAAGCCACTTTTTAGAGGAAAAAGAAGAAGAAGAAAAGCTAAGTGTGAAGTGTTTTTTAGCTTCTGCTAAGAAAATTATGGTAGTACCGACGATGGATAGTCTACCGCGAGTACCTGACACCCACGGGGACACTGTGGACGAGAAAGTGTTTTCCGACCTGTATATTAGGACTAGCTGGTTCGATGCCTCGATCGCGCTGGACCAAATCGAAAAGGTATGTGCGGGATTTTATGGATTGCTTTATTATTTTTTTCGTTGCGTTTTGACGTTTATATACTTTCTGGTTCTTTTTTGATGTGTGGTGATTGATTTGTCTTTATCATTAGCTTACATTTTCTCGTCATTTGCAAATGTAAACGAATTAAAAATTTCTTGTTATTAATGGAATTTTTAATAACAATTTGTTTACATTATTAAAAAAACACGGATTCGACGTTTAAATAAATAATTTAAAATGAATTTTGGAAAAATATGGGATGTATGATAACCAACAGATGTATCGTTGTGTTTTTCTACATTTGTAATTTAACTTTGAGTTATCTCCAGCATTTTTCGTAATAAACATGCACCCAACCCTTAACTCATAGAAAGAACAATTTAACAATGGAAGAGAATAAACTAACGCCAAATCGTATTTTCAAAATGTTAAGATCACAAAATGAACTAACTAATAGGAGTCTTTCGGTGGCTTTTCACAGTATCGTTATCAAATTGATTGGAATGTCGGTGCATCAGAATGTCAAAATCATCGATATATTGATAAAAAGAAATTTCAAATAAAGTCGATGAATTTCATTGGTCAAGAGCCAATTTAAATTTTTCGGTGCATATGAAGTTTATTTCTTGTTTCAAATACCTTTGTCAGCCAGATATGAAAAAAACATAGCTTGGGTAAATTTTCAAAAAACTAGGCAAACCGATTATTCTGTGTTTTTTCTAATTTTTTTTCTTTTCTTTGGGTTGATTGTTAAGTATCAATTCTGTACTCAAGCCTTAGGAGCCCTTCACATTCTATATGAGTATCGTAGAAGACAAAGAAAACCCCCTACTCATTCATTTTATGGTATCAGTTTACGCGGATGCAAAACAGACGATCTATGGATTCTAGTTGAAGTCAGAGACAATGCTTAAAAACTAAGTGGATCTTCATAGGCCTTTGAGAAGCGTATTAGAAATTTCCTTAGCGCTTAAAATGTTTTGAATGGTTTTGGAAGCCAAGCAACATTCCTGCTTTGCGTTATGTGAAATTTAGTATTTACAAAGTACTGAAGTCTAACTTAGTAAAAGAACAGAAACATTTTAAAAGATAAGTAACCTCGTTCAATTTATGACATTATTGTAGAGTTATAATAAACAATGTAAATGTTTTAAAACTAAAGAAAAACTTATCAAAATGTAAATGTTTCGAACATGTTAGGAAACATAGAAAATATAGAATCAGAAATGGTTAAAGATTCGTAAACTTTGGAGAATGTGTATGGTAAGTTTATAGAATTTTATGTTCAGAAATTTATTTTCATATTATTAATAAATCGAAAATATAATAGAAACTTTATAAAAAAAATGTTAAAAATGAGTAAACTTGAGAAAATGTTTATTGAAAGTATATAAAATTAGATGTTCAGAAATTAAGTTTTATATTCATAATTTGACAAACTTGGAATGACAATTTTTGAAGTTGAAACCTTTGAAATGATTATTCAGCTGCAAGATGAAAAAAGTTCAGAACAATAATGAAAATATACTTAAAATTCCGTATAGCTTCGTTATTGAAGATTAATAAAATTAAAAAATAGTCTTTGTTCAGAAGAAATCAGTCGAAATTCAGTAAATCAATCCTAAATCTGCATTTCAGATGCTACAAGCATTATATCAGCATCTCGAATGCTATTTGTTGTAAAGTTGAATTTCAAATGCTGTTTAAATGCTTGTAGCCTGTAATAACAATTGCAAAGAAGCATTGATGAAACATTATCAAAGCATTGCAGTAATCAACCGTATATTGGCACAAAAGCGACATTTATGTTGCATTTAAGAAGACTTTATTGCTAATAGGCTGCCGTAAAGACGCTTTGGAACTGCTTATTGGTTACCTGGGTAATACCAGGTCACATTTCGTTTCGGTCAATCACGGGATAGCACCTACGAATTGGACGGTCATCTAAGCTCAAGCTCAAATGTTGGGAGAAATTTAGGTCTTTGGACAGGTTTTTGGAGGACCATTCTCCACGACTAGAGGTCAATTGAAAATTATTCGATAAATGATAAGGTGGATGTCTCGATCAGACTAATAATGGACTTTTTCCTTTTTGATAAGAATTTTTTGACCAATATCTCACATCTTTCTCACAATTTTGAAATAAAAAAAAAAGTTTATAGAGATTAGACTCAGAGATAAGAATTAAGATACCTAAGGAGTTAGCGAAACACTTTCAAAATTCATGCATCGAAAGTTCTCAATAGGATACGATGCAAAACGTTATACTGCACTAGGTGGCACTGATTCAGGATATCATAATCGAAATTTCCGAGAAAATTAAGCAGCGCAGGAATATACAAAAATTTGCATATTTTTTAACGCGTAATTACTTTTTTTAAATTGTTGCTTTTTCTACGTAAAAATATCGCCATTCCCTACATTTTCTTAGGTGTAAGACCATTAGGCAGAATACTATCAGGCCGAGAACATTCAAAACAAAGAAAGCCATTAGGCCGAATCAAGGAAAGTGGAAGATTAAACTTCATATTTCATGAAATCTTTGCTAATGAAATGTCATGGGAGATTATTTCTTTTTTTGACCATGTGCAGTTCTTTCTCATTCCTTTTTTCAATCGTGCAGCATCCAGCAGATTTTTCTTATTTCAAAACTATCACTCTGCCGGCTTGCCTCAGGGAATATTAAGTTTAGTTATTCTTGTAATCTATTAGACATGAAACCAAAGCACGTTAATGAGAGATTTATGCCGCTTAAAATTATATTTCCTTCTTTCTAATTTAAAACCTCTCCATCTGCCAACAGTTGAAGTAAAAGCTAAGTATTTTTGACAAAATAATGGATTATATGCAATGAACTACTTAAGGAGATTTTACCTTCTTTCAATCATGAGTTGTTATTAGTGATACAAAAACTCGCAATATAAGAATTAAATTTAACATCTTTGAGACATCAAACAAGCGAACTTCCATGGGTGATTTTTTCCTCCTATGAATCCAAAGCAGTCCATAATTTGTGATTGATTTTCATAATTTACATGCTTACATGAAACTTGAACTTAGTTTTTCATTGGGACAAAAAATAACAATGAATTGTCATATGAGAGATTTTTTCATCTTTCAATCATAAGCAGTTCCTTTAAATTTGAAAACTTCAAATCAGCTACAATAACTCCATTTTTGAAATTAGATCAAAAAGAAATTCCACACAAAGAGAAAAATTAAATTTATGAATCATAAGTCACTATGTCAGCTTGGAGACCGATTCGGCCTAATGACGTGAAATCGGCTTAGTGATCCATATGGGCTAATTACCTATTCGGCACAATGACATATTCGGTCTAATGAACAATGCGGTGTAATGATCCACTAGGCTCAATGGAGTTTGGCCTAATGGCATTCGGTCTAATGACCAATCACATTTTTTTTTTAATTTTCACTACCACCCTTGCGTGAGATAGCTTGAAACAAATATTTGCCAGCGGTACGCATAATGGAGTTGAATACAAACAAATAGACACGCTATAATCTAGTGCATAATAGTACAACCACAGTGCTGTTCCAAATGAGCAGTACTTTATCATTAGCAGTCCTAGATACGTTACTTCGGCTGACCACTTAACCCTTGTGCCATCAAAAATCACAGTACAAGACGGTGATGGTTTTTGTTTGAGTGATTACCTGTGGAGGAACATAATTGTTTGTGTTTTAATAGCATTGATCTTAGTGCTCCATGTTCAATTTGGTGGTGAATATTGTCACGACGAGAAATAATGCGCCTCGGAAATTATGTGAGCTTACAAAAACAAAAACAAAATTAAACAAATATATTCGATAAATTAATCATGAGTTTCCTGAAAATTGATGGAATTCAGTAAGCTAATCTAAACGAATGCCAAAATTGGTTTCCGATCTACTGTTCATTTGCATTAAATTTCAAATTTGATGTATTTATTTATCCCCGCTTCAATTCTTTCGCCGGAAACAAGAACAATAAATGATTCCAACTTTAAAAACTAGGTGGCAGTGCATTCACGGTGAATAGCTACCGAAGTTACACCATTTATTAGCAATGCTTATATTTAAGAAGAATATGTATCAACTGTTTTTATAACTACAATAAACTTCAAAAAAAAATTGTAATAAAAGCACTGACAATCAGCCAAACATGTCCAACAAAAGAGAGATCGCGTATAGGTAATATCGGAAACTGTAAAAGCCACTCTCACTGAATTTTGTGGCTATCAGTGACAGCATGGCTATGCCTAAATACAATTGGTAGCAGCGCAGTGAACAACATAAAATATTTGTAGAAGGAGATGTCGCTCATCACCATAGGCACCGAGTGAACACATGTTTTGGCTAGAATGAAAGATGCAAGAAAGTGTCGAAGGTCCGTCAGATCGCAGGTGGAAATAACAGATGTTTCGAAAATGAGCATAGCTGTATCAATGTATTGAACCATGGACGTCAATCTGCCTAACATCCACTGCGGGGTAGGTTGTTAGGCAAAGATTGACGTCCATGTTCAGTACGTACTGCTTCGTCTTCAAACATCTGTTCATTTCTACCTGCCGACAGACCTTTCAACACTTGTTCGCATCTTTCATTCTAGCCAAAAACATTGTTGTTCACTCTTGGTGCCTCATGGTGATGAGCGAACATCTCCTTCTACATCATAATCGTTACTCCTCGCACGGAGAATACATAACATAACAATTAATGTATAAAATATTTGTTGTGTAGTTATCCTTAAAAATGTTTACACGGTGGACCATTGGAAAACAATAAGAGCTTCTGGTACTTTCAAGCGGAACTTTAGGCAAAATGGTTTTAATATGGGTTTTCAACCATAATAAAATAAAATGAAAGAGTCCTAAAACGGCAGTCGAAATAAAACCTTTGATAGGAGTAAAAGGAATTGAAGAAAACAAGGTTTAGGATCGTTGTAAACATGCTGTGTAGGTTCTTATAAATCTGACTAAAATATGAAACCTATTGTCGCCTCTTAGCTTTCATAAAACTTGAAAAACACTTAATAAAGCTGGATGGTTTTGGCAATGTTACTTGGGATTTGGTTTCTCGAGTGCGAATCGTCATCCTTTAGAGGAGGAGCAGGTTTGGCATGGGTTTTCAGCACCTTGACTACCTTCCAGAATGGTCTGAAGCGAACGTTCAAGTTTTAACCAACTTTCCCAAAACATTGACCTCGGAATAAGACCATTTTGCATCAAGTTGACACTGGTTGGTGCTCGGAACTGAGACCGTTTTGCACCACCAGTTCCGATAATCCGATGTTTGATATGAAAAAGTCCAGCGTGGAAGGATTTCCAGCCGAACAGATAAAAGTCGGTTCATCCAGAACTGCATCGTGAACAACCCATGCTGAGTATGGTCGAATAGCAGTGTCTGTTCTGATAGCGCTGGTAGTTGCGCCAAGCTTCGTGACGGGCATCCAGATGTCCTCCAGCGAAGAAGCGGGAGCTAAGGTGTGGCCCAGTTAGAATTGCGCATATTTCGGATAAACATTAACAAAATACTATTCTGTTTTACTAAGATGTTCGACTTTATGTGAACTTTAGAGGGAAAATACAAAAAAAAATATTTCGAAATTATCTCGATTTCGAAGAAATTTGCGGACTTTTCCCGGAATACGTTTCATCAACCGGTGCACATTATTCTCATCTATCGTGTTGGCAATCTTATTCCAATTATTTCTCAATTCATTGATGCTTTTGACGACACTGCTATTCACCTTCAGCTTATTCTTGTTAATAGCCTGAAATCTCTCTATCGGTCTGAGCTGGGGACAGTTTGGTGGGTTGAGTTCTTTCGATATAAACTGAATCCCGTTGGTTTTATACCTCTGTAGCACTGTTTTACTGTAATGACAGCTCGCAAGATCTGGCCAAAACATGACAGGTTCATTGTGGGACCTGATGAATGGTAATATTCGCTTTTGGAGACATTTCGTTCTGTACAGCTCTGAATTAAATGTCTTATCCGTGATGAAAACCTTGGTCTTCCTATCGCAGCTACAGATGCCTTGCCAAATCATGTATTTACGAGCAAATTTCTTTGCAAACACAAACTTGAATTATGCAGGACCATCTCCCCGAGCCGTAGCCAAGTAATTTTTTTGTCCCGGTAGCTGTTTGAAATCGGACTTTACATAGGTTTCATGATCCATGAGCAGACAGCCATTGCATTTTGTCAACATCCGATTATACAGTTTTCTGGCACGGATTCTGGCCACATTGTTCTGCTTTGGATCCTTATTTATTTGTCTACAGGCACGGTATGACTTGAAGCCTTCCCAGAGCGTTTCTTCAAAAGTATTCCAAATGATTGCGCACAATATTTTTTTTTTCTTTCTTCTTCCATTTTGTATTTCTCTGAAACACTTTCGAACTGCACCGCGAAAACAAACTTCTGATGTTGTTGTTGTTCTAGGAAACACATAAGATGTCATAGTTTACAAATTCGGCCACTAGGGTCGCTGTAAGAACCAAAATGTTTGTTCAAATACTAGATGGGCCACACCTTAGTCCGAGTGATGACGGTCAAATTGTTCTTGAATTTGATTGCTAATTTTTTACTGTTGAAACAACGCCAAGGGCAGTAGGCGGCGATGAACTGACAGTTTGCTGAGAACGTTTTGGATTGGTAGCTATTTGTTCGTAAATAAAGCTAGAGATCTGAAAAAAACATAATTTTGTTCTAAAATCCGTTTTAAAAAGAGAACCCATGTACAATGCCAAGAATCATCTTGAAGTTCCTATTTGAAAGTATCTGTAAACTTTTCAGTCTAATGATCCAATACCATATCAGAGCAATAGTTGCCTCAAACGTTTCCCTTAAATTTTACTGCAAAGAAGCAAGCGTTGAGAGCTAATTTTTTAATTGATGGGCAATAAGCTACTGTGTTAAAAAAATGGAACACATTCAATAAATTTTATTATAAATAAGCATTGTTTGTGTTCTAAATTTGAAAATGCTGAAATCGAAACAACGTTAAAATGGCTCATTAAACTTCGCCGGAATGAGTGTTCCCTAATTCCTCGCTTCCCGCTTCCTGAACAACAATGCATCCTCATGATAACCTTTTCAGTACTCAATAACCTTATTGTCGAATCAAAAACTGCCCGCCAATTCAAAGCACCACTATCTCCGCATACATGCTCACGCTAAAAACTCAATCTATCTGGTCAAAATTCCCAACTGCCGATTAACCTCGACATATGCTTCTGCTGATGCCCTCGCGAAATATTTCATTGTAAGCCTGATTTCTACAATTTTCAAACTGCGTCTCAACAAACTCAAATGCCAAAAAAAAGTCGCCTGTTGGAATCTCGGCCATAAAATTCAACTGCATACCTCCCTTCGCCGGAAAACTGCATCCGATCTCAATTCCCTAATCTGAACAGAAAACAGAACAAATCTAGCAAAGAAAATCCATCAAAACCGACGGGGTGTTCACAGTGAGCCATCGAGCACTGCTGGTTGCTTGATAGGCGGTCCGCCTAGCTAGACCAACCGGCCGGACCGAGACAGAGATATACTCTTGACCTATTAGCAAAAAAAAAAAACGATCGTTTCGTTTCACAGTGCCAGATCGGGGGCCACACACAATGTTCGACATTTTTGTTTTAGTTTTCTGCTGTTGTGGTTGCTGGTTGCTTTCTACCCACTTTACGATTCCCTCCGGTACGGTTCGACGGAAGGGAAATTCCATTTTCCTGAATAGTCGCTTCCTGGTAACGCAAATTCCTCAACCGCTTCAGCAAGGGGAAAAGTCACGTAATCTTGTTTGTTTGTTCGTTTGTGAGGCTTGCCTGCGTTTAATTGGGACCACCGACGTTGTTGAAGAGCTGAGCGAAATGTAACAATCGATTAAGTACAGCCCTGGGTAAGAGTCTCAACTGTTTCAGCATGAATGGGAGAAAAAAGCACAACTTGAATGGATTGCGCTGATTTCATGAATGAGCCATCCTGTGCTGCTCCTATCGGTCCGTCTCTATCAGCTTGTGATTGTTATTGTTATTAGCTCTGCCCGTCAGTGAGTCTCGCTGCGACTGATAATTGTATTCCGCTACGAAAACAATGACATTTCGGCAACACCATGATGACGGTCTAGAAACGTGCGTTGCGTGCTGATACCGGCTTGGTCATTGGATTGACCGCTGTCTGCGCTACAGTTGACAACCGAAGACACCGGATAGCTGGATCAAGGTGACTACTGATGACGCGATGGCTGGCTTAGAAAAGCACTCTCCGTGCCGAAAATGGGCCTGGGTGTGACTGTTGAAAAA
This sequence comes from Aedes japonicus, assembly GCA_034211315.2. NCBI lineage: Eukaryota > Metazoa > Arthropoda > Insecta > Diptera > Culicidae > Aedes > Aedes japonicus. Next base: position 57,142 of record JASCZW010001780.1, read on the forward strand.
AGAAAAAAAAAGTAACTGAACGGAGGAATTGTACATTATCGTTTACGCCGCAGGCACGTCCGCCAGTTTCCACTTTTGGCAATGAAACTTAATTGGACCTCCAACGAAGCGACTGTAGTGGATTCATTTCCGTCCTAAGGGAAGAGCATTTTTGGGCTGCTACTGCAATCGATGACTGAGCGGCTCACAAAATACGATCAAAAATACTGACAGCCACTAACGGACTGGCTTTCAAGAAGTATTGAGTTGAGTCGATTCTCCTGCCTAATGGCGTGAAATGTGCCACGCCGGGTGGTCCCGACTACATTTAATGTATTGGCACATTTTTTGTTTCCTTTTTCTTCTGATATTTGAGATTTCTCCGCGCATTGCCAAGTAATTCAGGTAGCCGTGTGCGCAGTTCAAAACTTGTTTCTTACTACCCCTGATCCTCACCAAATCATCCCACTCCACGTCGACCGACCGGCGGTTTCCAGCTTTGATTTCGATTGAAAGAATTACACCGAACAGGCAGCGTATTTGTTTAGATTGTAAAGCTGAAATCTGGAACGGGATCTCTTGAATTTTCCACGAGCGCATGGAATGAGGTCCGCTGTCCAGTGAGATCTGAATCATCGATCGTCGTCGTCGTCGTCGTCTTCATCGTCATCTCAGTCAACAGAGTGGACTCCTCGGACGTCACCGTCCACCCAGGGCGACAGTAGTCTGCAGTGTCGACCGTGACTGATACAGAGGGAAAGAGATCGAACGGAACAGAACAAAAATCTCCAATTCCTCCAATTCCCGGCCTTCTTGGAGTTTACAATTCAATTCAGCCGGGACCCGACCGTTCGTTTCGCTTTAATTTTTCGCTTTTCTTAATGTTTGTTGTTCGGCTTTTTCTCCCCTTGCCTGGCATCTCACGTTCCGATCCACAGGAGGTTTCTGCTTTTTGTCCCACACACTTCTCTCTTGCTTTCATTCGGAGAAGATTGAGTTGTAATGGCTAATGGAATAATATCTGTGCTGAGCTCGACGACTTGGGTGAACTGATGACGATGATGACGACGACGACGGCGCGGCACAGGAAGATTGAAATGGACCGACGGCGATCCCGTTGTTGTTGTTGTTGTTGCTGGTGATGATGATGATGATGATGTTTTTCAGGAAGAAGATATCTGCACTCGTTGATCTTCCCCCGGTGTAGGAACGTAAAGGAGAAATGTCGGTCGGTTTCTGTGGCTCGTGAAAGGAAAACAACAAACCGATTCCGGGTGGGATTCGCGTGCAATGGAGAGGTAAGGCTTGTGTTAAATGTGTGTGGCGGCGCGGTTTCACTTCGCTCTAAAGGTCACTACCGAGCGTTGTGCTGCTTGTCGTGTTTGCGCGACAGTAATTACAGCAGATGCTCAAATGCAAATAAGGAGACTGGGAACGATTTGCAACCTGCTTTTAAGGAGTAATTAGCTTTGAAATGGAAAATGTTAGCATGTTGATTGTTTGAAATGAAAGGATTTTTTGTTTTGTTATGATAAATTGATGGTTTGTGATTATTAGGTTTTTGCTTCGACAATCCAAGACATATCATAATGAAGGCCAATTCAATCATCAATAAATTTAGTGAGCAGGTTGAAAGTCATGGTTAAAGGTTATTTTAAGTTGATACATATTTCATCAGATAGAAAGAAACATTTAATTTTCTGCGTTATCATGCACATAAAGGGAATGCTAACGTTTGCATTTAAAAAAATTGACTCTTTTTGGATGGTGGTAAAAAAAGCTAAGACAGATAATTGCTCTTGATAACTTTCTCATGGAAGGCAAATATTTAGGCTTACTTGCAAAAAATCCTACGCCCTTGCGAGCGACCTTCCGGTAGTTAACCGGAACATTCACCATGGCGTACGAAAACATGCGTGTAGGCATTTTTTGAGTTCTTTCTTCGTTTTATTTATCAATCCCTCCTCAGTTTTTGCGACAAATTTGTTGGAGTAGATCTTACGCTTCAGGTTGGCCCCGTAAATTCTCGATGGAACGCAGCTAGGAGACGTTGGGCGGGTTTGTCGACTTGGGTACCACGTCGATATTCAGCCGCTCCATCTCCTCCAACGATCGCTTCGAGTAGTGGGCCGACGCCAGATCCGGCCAGAACACCTTATGGCATTTCTTGATGAACGACGCAACTCCCGGCAGTCATTTCGTACCCGTCAGTCATTGGTGTGTGAAAACTTCACCACGGAGCTCACTTCCTCCGTGGAGGAAGTAAAATACGAAGTGCCCTGCCAGTCCAGGGTGAGATAGGTTTCGTCGTCCATCATCTTTGCCACGTCGCGATTCGCCGGGAAAATCGAGTTGATCATCTTATTCAGCCACAGCCGCTGCGTCGTTGCCTGCAGCTCCAAAATCAGTGGACGCGACTTCCTGACATGTATGTGCATGTTTGCCAAGCACTTTTCCACTGTTTGGCCGATTGAACCTACCTCCCGGCCATGTGCACGCAGCAGCCACTTTTCCCTCGGCCGTCCTCTTCAGCATCCTTTGGAGCTTCTTGTCGCTCAGCGCCCGGAACCGGGAACTGATTGTTGTCTTATAGTGTCAAGGAATGGGCGTATCCGGCGTCCACAAAGTGCCGCACGTTTTCGACACGGGGGGGTGCAGTTTTTTGAACGCGCACACTTCTGAACGGAGGTGCTTCACGGTTAGAGTTCGACTGATAGAGCTGTCATATTTTGTTTGCTGACTCATGGGTTACTATGATTGATTCTTCATGGATAGTTTCGTCAGTGAGGGTGAAGGTAAACGCATGAAAAATCAGCAATTTTTGTCGATTTTTTAAATGCAAACGTTAGATTTGGCGGAAAATGAAGGGAAATTTCATGTAAATTTAACTCGGAATACGCCTGATTTTAGTCTGTTGTATGGAATATTTGAAACATTGTTGTATGGCGCGAGAAAAATTGCAAACAATTTCGTTGTTTACGCTTACTTTTGCTTGAAATCAAACGAGGGGAAATTTGATACGCTTGGCTGAAATTCAGTAGTTTTTCACTATAGCAAACACCTGTTGACGCGGATGGTTGGAATTTAATCACTGGTTTGCTGCTCATCGCGCTTCTTATCATAAAAATTGTAAATACTGGAGGCACTAAAGACTGTACTCGAAAAATATGAGACACACACAAATGGTCGCCAAAAGTTCATTAATTCGGATTTTCTTGAAACTTTTGATACACAGCTTATATGGGTCCCTTCTCATTGTTCAATTAAGGGCAATATGAGAGCGGTCTCTCTTGCAAAGGTGGGCGCTATGGAAGGTGATATTTATGATCGATATATCGCCTTTATTGTTTTTTTTTCCTATTTTTGTCAACAGTCACTCGTTAGCTGGCAGTATGAATGGAGATTTGGGGCGATGGTAATATTCTATCAGCTCAAAGGTGCCCAATGATTTCTTTGAACGCTCATTTATACCGAGTTGGGGTAAGCGACAGCAATCTCTGTGAACGTGGAAAAGGTTATCAGGATGCAGATCATATTATTTGGTCATGTGCTCAGCATCGTGGAGTCAGAGCTGTGCTTTATGATTCCCTTCGGGCTCGAGGTAGACAATCCAGTGGGAAAAAAGTACCTAAATCGCGCAAGAATTCGATAATTCAGCTCCAAGTAGCACAAGGTTAGTGAACAATAGCATTTTTATGTGAAAATTCCTGGGAAATCGAATGGAAGGGTCCCACTTGCCCCAAAATTCCGTGGACGGAGATATTGGGCTTGTTTTACCGTATTTTCAAATAATGCCTAGTAATCTATGCTTGGAGGGGTCTGCGGTAATCAAAATAGGCCTATTGTTATGTAGAATTTTCCTAGAAATTGAATAGTAGAAAGTAGTTGCAGCCACCGCATTTTCCCCAATTCCCCGTATTTTTTAATATTGCTGAATAATCTATGATCGGAGGGATCTGCGGTAATCAAAATAGGCCTATTCTTATGTAGAATTTCGGAGATATCGGGGTAACGGAGATATTAGGCATATTTTGCCCCCATTCCACGTATTTTTGAACATTGCTGAATAATCTATGATCAGAGGGGTCTGTAGATTAGTAAAAAAAAAACTCTGTACCAGTTTATAGAGGCAGGACATCAAATCCGGCAAAATAATGTCTCACTTCTGTGAGACCACAAGAAGGGCAGTAGATTTGCCCATTCATGCCATTACAGATGGCCTTCCAAACCAAGAAATTTTTTGTCGAATTTGTCCACATTCTGAACCTCCTCATGAACAGCCAACCGTTATGTGACAACATAGAACGCCTGCCCCGGCAATAGCTTTGAGTCCGCCTTGATCACGACGTTCCTCGGTTTCGTCAGCCACTTTTAGTATAGATCCTTGGCGCGGCTTTTGACTATCGTGTTGTGTTCGTAACTGTGGTTGATTATCTACTTAAACTTGTAGACAAGGAGGTCGACATGTTTCATTGTTTATTCGATGGAAACCTCTTTACTCGCCACATCGCGGATCGAAAGGTTCGTTCGATGCTAGAACAGATTCAACATCTTCCTTGACTTCACCGCATCAGCTGTCTACGGGTTTCCACCGCTGACTGACAACTGAAGGGTCGTCTGGGTCGCCTTAAATGACTTCACCACCTGGAACACCGCCGAAAGATGGATTCCTGGTGTTTTCCGATCCATCTGTCGGAATTTCATACATATTTTCTATGCAGATCTGCTTTTGTTCCGATGCCATCTCAATAACCACTTCACTGATAGTGATGAAATTTGACCAACGCAAACATTACACTCTGAGCAAGTTTCAGTCCAAATTTTCTATTTTCTATACCGGATGTCATTTCAAAATTTTGAAAAATGAGAGCGTTACGAAAAAAAAAAGTTTTGAACGCTAATAACTCTCGTTCAACCGAACACAAATGCTTTATTTTTGATAAAAAAAACTTACATAATTTGTGCATTGAAATAATATTTAAGTACTATTAGTGTAAGTAGTATTTTTTTACTCAGTCTTTTACATGAACAGGTTGAATATATATTTTTCCCTATCCGGGTCATCAAAAACGGGTAACAAATGGTTCAGGTAGTCTTCTTCCTTTTTTCATTCAGTTTCATTCCATGATGAATACAGAAATAGGCACACCCCTCAGCTGCAAAATTATTCTGCTTTGTTGCCAGTGTCTGATCTCAGAAAACAGTAAAAAGATATCTCATAAAACAGTAAGCTATTAATAATATTTCGTTTGTTGGTTGGCCAACGTGCTAGGCCATTTACTCCGGGACGCGACTTTAAAGCAATGCCGGTGCGTGGTAATGGATATGACGATAAGCGCAAGATAAACTACAATTAAACAAACTGTTAAGATGGGAAAACTGATTTGTTTTAGTTGTGACGGGGGGTTTAGTTTACGATTGAATTTGAACTTTCTTCTCGGTCTTTTTGTACAGCAGGACGGCCTGAAAAGGACGATACCCTGTAAAGTTGTCATACCGGAGAGAAGTTTCACCAGCTCCTCGTCATTACGAATGGCCAGGTGCAGTTGACATGGGATGATTCTGGTCATCTTGTTGTCGTGGGTGGCGTTTCCTGCCAACTCTAGGACTTCAGCCACCAGGTTCCATCCCAACAGCGAAGTAGACGGGGACACCGGCACCAACACGCTTGGTGTAATGCCCTTCCGGAGCAGATGGTGAATGCGACCGAGTAAGAACTGCAATCCGACTACAAATTTGTCACGACCAGACAAATTGTTGCTAAGAAACCGAGCGCTGACACAACATCTTCGAGATCGCCGAATGACTTGAAGGAAAATGCTAAGGTGTCCCCCTTTAATATCTTTTTCTGATGCATAAGAGACGATCCTTACTTAAATTTGAAGTCTGTGATAGGAAAGCACTGTGAATTTAGTAAATTTACTGTGAAACCTCGACATAATAAGACATCACCTTATTTTTGCGTTATTTCAAATAGTTTAATGCTAAAAATCAACAATTTTCATTATTAAAATCGACGCGTAGAAATATTTCCGATCGATTGGGGCAAACATCTATAAAATGTTTGAAGAAACGACTGAGATATTAACGCTCAAACCCTGACCGCATTTTGCGACGGTTGCAATAGATATTTTTTTATTCATTTTATCAATTGAACCCCAGTATTGAAACGTCAAAAATAACACCAAAAAGTAGACCAGACGGAAAATTTCCGGGTTGCATAAAGTTACACCGGCTGAATCTGGAATCGAACTCTCACATCTTGCAATACGCTTGAATAACTGGTGATGCCATTTATCGCACGCAATATTTTAACATAAATTTTCATTTGACAACATTTTACACATAAGTGTTTTTTTTTTCAGTTGATGCGTGGTGGCCAGCTAGACCATGCCTTCACATGTTTTTAACACTTAGGAACTGAAGAGCAAGCAAAATCACAAAGTTTAATTTGTTTTGTCCAATCCAAATGCAGTTCTCGAGTACTTTTTCAAACAGACGTATTTGATTTTGTTAACAAAGAGGGGAAGTAAGATTCAATCGTTAAATTCTTAAAACCATTAGCAGTTTTTTGCACACTAAGGCCACCGACACAAGGAATAACATTTCCCTAATATGATGGTGATACTACCTTCCGTGAGGGTGCTGTGAGTTTTGAGAATTTTACGTTTGAATCTTACTTCCCCTCTTTGTTTACAAAATCAGATACGTCTGTTCGAAAAAGTAGTCGAGAATTTTCAACAAAACTCTTGCGGCGCGCTGTCAGTGAATACTAGATTGCTCCAGCAATCATGTAAAATTATGCTAGACTCACGAGCTATCAATTTTAGCATGTTACGTCATTTCGTTAATCGAATATTAACGTTCAGCTACGCTTTTAAGTAATGTAAGATAAAAGTTGCATATGTTATATCCAACACAATATATGTAGCTTGCTTATGCATATGTCAGGTGTGATTGCAAGATATTAGGATCAAGGATTTCAATTATTCAACAAGAACACTTGTATAACTTAATTAGTTATTTTGAAACCCGATTTTATATCTGTTAAACACACAGAAAAAAATAATTAATTTTAACAAGCACGTATAATTTCCCCTCTTTTAATTCCAATCCAAAGGAAGCGTTACCAACGAAATTGTTTGCAATCTTTCATACAACAGGCTAGAATCAGGCGTTATCTGGCTTAAAGCTTGCTTCAGATAGAATTGAAACAAAAACAATTGCCTGTATTTCAGTTATTTATTATTGAATTCAAGATCTTTTTTTATACAAATGTAGCGTTTTCTTAATACTTTTAAGAAAAAATAAGGATAAAATTATTCGTCACGGTTTCGAAGGAATTCTCGAATCTTTCCTGTAACACGGCTCATTAGGCGGCGCACACCTTCTTCGTCCATCGTTTTAGCTATCTTATTCCACCAGGTCTTCATCTGATTGATGCCTTTGACAACCTTTCCCTTTGCCTAGAGTCTCCTCTTCATGATTGCCCAGTTGGGGCAGTTGGGTGGGTTAAGGTTTTTCGGAACAACCTGGACTCCTTTCTCTGCATACCATTCTTGAACGACTTTGCTGTAATGACAGCTTGCCAAATCTGGCCAAAACATTACGGGATGGTCAAGGGATCGAATGAACGGCTAAATACGTTTTTGGAGACACTCTTTTTGGTATAGTTCCGACGTCATTGTCTTATTTGTAACGAAAACTTTCGTTTTTTTGCCACAGCTGCAAATGTCCTGCCAAATCATGAATTTTCGTGCAAATTTGTCGGCAAAAACAAATTTAAATTTCCCTGGAACATCTCCCCGAGCCGTTGCCAAGTAAAATTTTTGACCTGGGATTTTCCCGAAGTCAGCCTTGACATAGGTTTCATCGTCCATCAGAAGACACCCGTCGAACTTGGTCAGCACCTGGTCGTATAGCTTCCGAGCACAGATTTTGGCCACACTATTCTGTTTTATGGTCCGATTTGGCTGTTTGCTAGTTCGATACAACTTGATTCCTTCCCGGAGTCGAGTTCTCCTCATGGTACTATGGGCAGCACCGAATTGTCTGGCCAAATCACGGTCCGATTCCGAGATTGGGATTCCTCTTAATCGTCTTCACAATCTTACCACGCAGTTTCCGGTCGACAGTTCCACTCCGACGATTGGCTTGAGGCTTCCGAATCGTCGTCAATGTTTCCTTATACCGTTTGATAACGCGCCATATGGTATTTTTGGGCAATTTCAGCTGTTTAGCTAGCCTAGATGTAGACCACAATGGATTTTCCAAATAACGGTGCATATTTTTTTCCCTTCTTTCGGCTTCCATGTTGATTGTTTACAAAGTACAGTCGATTTGCGGAATGTCAAAAATACGTACGTGAAGCTGACAAAATTCCCGACACGTGGGCGCCAAGAACTTCCAAATTCGTCCACCAGGAGCGCCACAATATAAGCAAAAGCTTGTTCCAATTCTAAATGAAGCAAGCCTTAAATTTACGTGAAATATCCTACGATTTTATGACAAATCTAGCATTCCCTTCAAGGGCATTAGATTACGCAGAAAATTCAATGTTTCTTTTTATCTGTGCAGCCTAATACCGTTAAGGCCCCAACATAGCGACACATTCCACGGGCGTTTCTACCAACCTTGTGCCGTGGTCTAAAATACGCACGGATTTTGCCTTGACCTCTTTTGGAAATTGATATTATTCAAATATTGGCGTCAGCAGCGACCGACCACCACCATCATCTGGTGGAATCACACTCACGAACGGATTTGATGTTCTCGGTTATACACCGAAACCGTACCCTCGGGGGGACCCGGAAAGCGGTCACTTTTCCACAAACAACAAGTGGAACATAGCGCAGTGGTCTGTCGTGATGCCGTCTTTTAATCGAATATTGGTGGCTTCAACAGCAAGCAGTGGCGGCCAATGTTCAATGACGACATCCGACGAAGCGAACAAACGCAAGCAAAAAAAATAAGTCATTTGCGTTATCTGAATTCTGCCATCTCATAAATTGCTACCGGATTTCTCAATCGCAAATTTGTTTTCGTTTACAGTTGAGGTCGTCTGCCCAAGAGCGCCGCACGACCAACCGCCGTTTTGTGCACATTCTAGCATCTTATATTTTATTAATATTGATCCGCACATGTCAAATATCCATGGGACCGTTTTGTTTTATTTTCCTCGCTGTTTGGTGGGTTTATTTGAACTCTTGGCGGATATTTATGTTTACTTTTCGTCTCCTGCTCGCTTATGAGTTTATTAGTGTCGGCTGTGATTCGGCCGAAATTCCCCAGTGGTGACGGCCGCTACTGCAGCAAGCATTCATAACTAGCACAGACGCCGGAGGAGTCAACTCGTCATCTGAGTTTGCCGCATAAATTTATGATCACGATCATTACTTACTGGAGTAATTCAGTGAGGCCGCTACCACCGGCGATTTGTGTATGTAAAGGGGAGGGAAATGTGTTGGGACAGAGTGAGGTGAACTGGGAAAGTGGGTTTCTTAATTAATTTTCATTAAAACAAGCATATATGATTGGCGATATGATGATGGTGCAAAGAGCCCCCATTGGCAGCAAATTTCAGTCAACATTATTCAAAGGTTTATTACATTTGTAACGACTGAGTTTGACGACTGATGGAGAAATCGACATGCAGAACAAGAATCTGTTGGCCTACTAAGACGTAATTAGCAACCCTTCTTTATTCAGTATTCGAAGCAAAATTCAAGCGCTCCATTGAAAATATAGTAAACTATATTCTTCTAGGGCTTCTAAAATTATTTTAACTCGTTTATAATCAAAGTGTTAATAGATCGCCCAATTTATGCACGATTCGCTAACTCTACTATGTTTTGGATTGTCCGTCATAGTTTCAACATTTTATAGATCGTTTAAAATCAATCCAAATCCAATCCAAATCCAATCCAAATCCAATCCAAATCAATCCAAATCCAATCAAATCAATCCAAATCCAATCCAAATCCAATCCAAATCAATCCAAATCCAATCCAAATCCAATCCAAATCCAATCCAAATCAATCCAATCAATCCAAATCAATCAAATCAATCAAATCCAATCCAAATCCAATCCAAATCCAATCCAAATCCAATCCAAATCAATCCAAATCAATCCAAATCAATCCAAATCCAATCCAATCCATTCCAAATCCAATCCAAATCCAATCCAAATCAATCCAAATCAATCCAAATCCAATCCAAATCCAATCCAAATCCAATCCAAATCAATCCAAATCAATCTAAATCCAATCAAATCCAATCCAAATCAATCCAAATCCAATCCAAATCAAATCCAAATCCAATCCAAATCCAATCCAAATCCAATCCAAATCCAATCCAAATCCAATCCAAATCCAATCCAAATCCAATCCAAATCCAATCCAAATCCAATCAAAATCCAATCAAAATCCAATCAAAATCCAATCCAAATCCAATCCAAATCCAATCCAAATCCAATCCAAATCCAATCCAAATCCAATCCAAATCCAATCCAAATCCAATCCAAATCCAATCCAAATCTAATCCAAATCCAATCCAAATCAATCCAATCCAAATCAATCCAAATCCAATCCAAATCCAATCCAATCAATCCAAATCCAATCCAAATCAATCCAAATCCAATCCAAATCCAATCCAAACCCAATCCAAATCCAATTCAAATCCAATCCAAATCCAATCCAAATCCAATCCAAATTGAATCCAAATCCAATCCAAATCCAATCCAAATCCAATCCAAATGCAAATCCAAATCAACTACAACTTATCATTCAAAAGTTAGGGGTAATCTATCTATGTATATAAAAATGAATTTCTGTCTGTCTGAAAACTACTGAACCGATGGGCGTTAAATTTTCTATGGAGGATATTTTGCCGCAGGGAAAGGTTCTTAAGATAGTTAGAGACCCCTCCTTTCCCTGAAAAGGAGGCTTCCTTACAAATGAAACACATTTCTGCATGACTCTAGAACTAATTAAGCAAAGGAAACCAAATTTAGCCTGTGAGAGTTTCTTGACGACAGAAATGTTTCTGTGGTGGTTTGAGACCCCTCCCATTTTTGGAAGGGGAGGCTCTCATACTAATGAAACAGATGATTTTGCATAACTAAAGAACTAATAGAGCAAAGAAATGTTCATATAGTAGTTCGAGCAAATTTTCTGCAAACACTCTGTTTGGTTGATGGCCAAGCCACTTGGTCGAACCACGGCTCCGAAATCCCCTTATCGGAAATTGCGATGTATAGCATCACTTTTTGTTGGAACTAACCTTCGGAGGAGTTATAGATTTGTCCTTGATGTAGAAACAGTCGTTTCCGGGCGTCTTGGACATGGACAGGGTAAAGTAGCTTTCGTGAGTCCAGAACGAAAGACTTTCCACCGTATTGCCGGATCATCCAGCGGCATGTAGATGTATCTCATCAAATCTTCCGGTCCGCCTCTAAGCATCTTGCTATGAGGAACCATGTTAGTGTCCACCAATTGCCTATTGATCTGCCAAATTTGGAAGACGACTATATCACAAAACATTGCGATTGGTTGAGCGGGTTGTAGATAATGAGCTCTATAATGTTTTATTGAAGAGTTATGAAAGCCACTAGAAATAAATTGATTTTATTATGGTACCAAGAGTTGCCAATAGGTTTTATATTTTAGTCAGGATTCTTTACAACCTTGTCTTCTAACATTCCTTCTACTCCTACCAAAGGTTTTATTTTGACTTTATGAACTCATAAAATACTGTTTTGAAATGCCGTTTTAAGGCTAATTCGTATCATCTTATTGTGATCAGTTGAATAAGCATTTTAAAACCATTTAAAGCAACCAAATTAGCATTGAGGGAAGTCACAGATTGACCAAATAGTTTTATAGTAGCCATTGCGAAGAAAACTTTTTTTTTTGGAAAAAAAAAAGTGATTTCTTCCAATCTCCATATTTAAATATAAGAAATCCATGAAATGTGGAAAAATAAATACACCAAATTTTAAACGTAATGCAAATGAACTGTACATTGAAGACCAAATTCGGCATTCTTTCATATAACCTTATTGAATTCCATCAACTTTCAGAAAATTCATATTTCAATTTTATTATTGTTGTTGTAAACTCGCTTAATTTCCGAGGCACTTATCGTGCCAATATTCACCATTAAATGGAATTCGCAAATGATTTGGAGCATGATACGCTGTAAAAACCTCAATTTGTTTTGGATATTTGGCTATCAAACAAAATTTCCAGCAACATTAGAACTTCTTTCTTGAATATTATTTACTGTCAAATGAATCAGAAGAGAATCGAACAAAGCAGAACAACAAAAACCAAGCACGATATCACAGTGAGGTTTGGCAGCTGTGACCATTTGGCCCTATGCTGGTTTTGATGGCAGCCGATAGGTTTTATGAAGGTTCTCAAGTGGCCACAACATTTTTCACTAGAACATTTTCAAAATCTTAATGGTCTTCTACAGGTTTTATTGATTTGTTTTCACAACCGTCTATAGAGTGGGCCACTTTGTACACATTTCGGCTTTAAAAATGCTTAGAGTTGGTGGAAAAAACAGCTTTGAATGTAGTTTTATCAACAAAGCCGACATACTATTCCCTCCTTTTCCGACGGCAAGCTGTAAACAACTGAACATGTATGTGTGCGTGACAATTTTCTGAATATTTTAAGGATTTATTCACATAAGGTGACATTTCTCTGAAAGTATTATTATTCTCACAGAAAAGTATTGAAATCATTCCCGTTATTTGGTGGCCACCCGGATAAACATAACCATACAATTACAATACAATATTATAAAATAACATTAAAATCTATTTCCGACCAGAAATCTTATTGTTCATGAATCAGATAAATGTAAAATGTATATTGTCATTACAATAGATCTACAATTCACTCCATATGCTAGGATTTTCAACAATTGTGAAACAATATAATTAATAGTAATTGACTCAAATTTTTTCGGAAAATAATGATTTTTTCCACAGTTAAGATACATAACCCCTTTTCTATTGTTGATGTCTCAATTTACATTAGACTCTATTGTGGAAACAATAACTTCTATTGTCATTTTATTGTTGTGAACAATGCTATTAATTGTTCATACTATAGATTCTATTGTATGGTTACAAATATTCAATTGTAAATGTATGAGATTTTTTTATTCGGGCACCCGTTAAATAATAGCTTAATCCTATTTACAATACATTCCCCATACTGTAAACCGCAATTAGATTTTCGATGGCAATCTTTATGGCAAGTTCAAGGATCACGTGAGACTTTTTTTTTAAATTCCCAAAATGATTCCTTGGCATTTTCGCAACACGACAAACATATCATATCGGGAAATTTGCCTAAATATTCTTTCCAAGCTATGTAGTCAACTCTTTGATGAGTATATTCTCAGCGCCGTGCACTCAACTGAAGATTTGCGCTTGTTTGTGTGTATTCAATCGCATTTGGTTCGTCTCTCTATTTTAATAAAAATAATTATCCAGAACTGCTCGTAAGTATTTTTTTTGACTAAAATATTTACCTGCACTTAGTAATTCAGAAAAAGCACCAAAAAATGAAAAAAGTGCCACTAAATTATTAAGGCCTGTGCCAACAAATAATGTGTGATCAGCATTAAAAAATTAGGAATGAGCAATAAAGATGAGAAAGATCTTCGATAATCTAATTGTGACCGGTAAATCTATCAAATAAAGCAACAGCTATTAGTATATGTGCAATTAAATATGGCAGTATTTCCGCCAAATTATGTAATTTGAGCACTAAACTATTCGCATATGTCTTTTAATTTTGTTGGATTTTCCCATAAAAACAGTAAAATGAGCAATGGATAAATAAATATCCATTGCTCATTTTACTGTTTTTATGGGAAAATCCAACAAAATTAAAAGACATATGCGAATAGTTTAGTGCTCAAATTACATAATTTGGCGGAAATACTGCCATATTTAATTGCACATATACTAATAGCTGTTGCTTTATTTGACAGATTTACCGGTCACAATTAGATTATCCGAAGATCTTTTCTCATCTTTTATTGCTCATTCCTAATTTTTTAATGCTGATCACACATTATTTGTTGGCACAGGCCTTAATAATTTAATGGCACTTTTTTCATTTTTTATTGCTCAAATCTCTCTTTTAATTGATGATTAATTATGCTGCCATTTTTTTTTATAAAGTGCCAAACTTCTCCAGAATGTGTAACTATTGGCGGCAGCCCCTTTTAAATTTCCATAAAATAGCTAAAACGCACTAAGCACTTAACGAGAGTAGATGAACTCATTAGAAGGGTTTACCAATCATAATCTTCGCATTCGGTCTTACCAAAGATAATCGATGATTAATGGGGCTAAACAAATTCAGAAAATGCCATAACTCCAACCGAAGAATGCTAATCCCTGCTAATGGCAGCTAAGTCTGCTGTCGGCAGCCCAGAACAAGATGGAAAAGGTCAAAGCAGGCGGTAAAAATAACCCACAACACATCTGACCGGATTTGCGAGCATTAACACTCACTGTTTGAGCTTTGTCGCTATCAAACAGGTCACCGCGAAATGTCACACATTGGCGCTATTGCCGATTATGCGCAAGATTCGCTCATCTCCGCGAGCCCACACACGAGCAAGCGAACTGTCAAAACTGCACGTCAGCTTCGGCTTCTGCTGCCTCTCACCGTGCGATGAAAAAAGGTCAGTGATCGTCACTTCGATACAGACAATTAATTCTGTACACAAACCGCGCACAAACATTCAACACAACGAATACAGCAAAGTGCCAGAAGCCTGCAGCTCATGACGGATGAAGGGGGCGAAGGGAGAGGATGCTGCTTTTGTCAGGAGGGCTTGACGACAATAGCAAGACAGTAATAGAAATGAATGGACTATAATTAAAATAAATATTTATTATGTAATTATTCAGATCTCACTGCACTGCAACTGAATGCGGCAGGAAGGGACAAACCTGGCTCAAGGCATAACGAGGAGAGCAACGAGGTTTGCTGAAACCGGTTAAGCATGGTGCGGGGAGTAGTCTACCGCACAGCGAGACAACACACCGCGAAGCGAGAGAGACAGTACGAGCAAAACTGAATGACGGCGAAGACGACCGAGATCACCTCCGTAGATGAAAAAAAATGTTTGGCTTATATTAATATTCCCTATATTATTATTATTGTTATTACTTGTATAGTTGTAGAGCGGGATTTCCTTCAGAGAGTTGACTGCGCTCGTGCTGCGCCCAACCACCGCCACCCTGCCGCTCTACGGCAGCACACTACAGTCGTCACCGTCAGTTCACTGCCCATATTTGGCACAGTGGACCACCCCGGTTCATAATTCTTTTTCGTTCTGAATTTACTACAATAATAAAGACATTTTCCGTTGAGGTCGGGAGCGGAGACAAACGTATAAAACCAGAACCACTACAGGCACATCTACCGTGGCTTTGTATGCGTGCGATGTCCGGTCTCTCGGATTCCTCTCCCATGGTCACTCTCACTCGCTCGCTCGCACGCCCGATCAGTTTCAAAGGAAAATCCTCGATTGCCGTATTAGTGTTGGTAGACATTCCGTGGAACAATCAACGCAAGAGACTGTATATTATACGCGATCACATTCTTCCGCTCTCATGTTCGTACGTTTTCTCTCTCTCCCTCTCATTTTTAAGGGAGAGATTTAAGGTGTTATACGGATGGTGCGGGAAGGAAGCGGCCTTTCGCGGGGTGGCGTACACGTCGCGGCAACTGTGCCGATGCGGTAGGTCCGAATATCAGATTAAACAATTCCACATATCCGCGCGCGCTCGGTTGTGGTTCGAAGAGAACAAGAAAGAAGAAAATCTACTTCTTCATTTCGACGTTCAATGGTAGAGGGCGATGCAAACGCATGAGTTGTAAAATGTACGGGGTTTTTTTTTTGGAGACATTAGTTAAGACCTACATCATGGGATTACTTCCTGAGCGTTTTGTTGCAGGTGATGGATTTAAATTACTTCGAATTCAAGAACTATTTGTGGCCGCAAGATTGGGAATGAATGCATTCTGGCCCAGTGGCACAAACCATTATGTAACAATTTATGGCCCAGCTAACAGTTAAAAAAAATGTATTCCTCGGTATAAAACGGATAATATAAATACCATGCGCTTATCGTGTCTCTCCTTTATCCAAACATTCTACGTCCCACGATACAGGATCGCAGGTCTCCGGAAAGTACGGAACTCGTTTATGCTCAGTAGATGACCTTGACATTTTTTCCTCCTTCCGTGTTTCACGGAGCCACCGGCATGTCAGATTGACCTGTGCATGCGCCTCGGAACATCTAAGCATTGTTCAGTCCTACATACTATATGGGATAACCTTGCCAAGGCTTCACCCGTTGCTAATATCGCGTACATGCAGCCGATCAATGAATAGCGGAGAACTTAAAAAAAAGAAGGAGAAGAAGTTCCCGCCAGTAGACCACCGCCAACGAAGTTGCGGTGCGAGCACTGTAATAACTTTTATGGCCAGGAAAGGACTCCAGATCGAGGCGACGGGTGGAAGGGAGCCACCGTAATCGAATTCACTCGCGCAGTGTGGCGCTTTCCTGGGCTGCTTACGATCCAACTAACGAACGGGCCATAATTCAGCCCGTAACATGCCTCACAGCACGAACTAGCCCGGCTAGAAATCGCGAGGTGAGTGGGTTGCTCAATCAAATGTGGCCGCCGCTGTAGCATAGCGAAGCCGTGTGACGTATGATACAAAGCGCGCGCAGTCGATCGGTCGTGATCGTTGTTGTTGTTGTGGTTGCCGGCTGACTTCAATTTCCGAGTGCTGCCACAGAGGCGGCCGGAGAAGGGGCAGTGCAGGGCAGCTATCTTTTCTAAAGAAGTCATTATCGTAGGCAATTGAGGTGGATTGCAATAAAAAGGCAGCCGAGAGTAAAAACGATTGAAAGGGAAATAATAAAAACGGCAAGAAAAAAAAAACTTTACGGGGAACCCAATGGGAATGAGATAGCATAGGTGCGGCAATCAACTGTGTACAGTGGTACAAAGCGGAGAGGGAGAAAAACTATGATTTCTTAATTTACATCGAGGCGAATTAAGTAAATCGAGGAGCGCCCGGCCGCGGCAAAGAAATCGGTAGGAGGAAAACAAAACCCACTATAATAACAGATTTATTATTCTTCACTTCTTGGTTAAACCTTTCCTTTCGCCTCTCCGTCTATTGCTGTCGCTGTTGTTCGTGGTAAACTTCACTGGATCCCCCGGTATAGACATGCAAGACGACGAACAACGACAACGATGCTGGTGATCAAGGTGGGATGCTGCGATCGAATGCCAGCAAAAACGCTTCAAAACAAACCAAACATCTTAATTATGTTTTATTTCTTCTTTCGTCATTCCGTTTCTCTCCTTCGCTTCACAGCGACGACTCGAGTCAATCTCTTACGCTGACGGTTGCTTTTTCTGTTTGACCGCAACCGGAGATTCGCGTGCGCTTTGACTGTGCGCTTGTAGAAAAAAAAATAACCGATAGCTCTTGGTCACCAACCGCAGATATTGTGCGACACAGATGATTCACTTGCCTAAGGAATTCCTGGAATGCTTCTGCCGTAATGGATCGCTTCGTGGGAAATTGGGCCTTCTTTCGAAATACCTAGGCCGACACAGTAAGAGATCCCAGAAGATTAGAAGCCTTCGCAGAAGCGTAGAAAAACTTCACCCCGTTCCCACTCACTGTGTTGCAGCTCTGGTCCAACAAGTCGCGTTCGTAAATCTTCTCCCCAATCGCCAGCCCCAATCTCAGGCCCGCTATTTGCCCCATTCAGAGCCCGCAAATAAAAACTTCATCAAAACCAATAATAATCATCTACCTACTGGTACGATTTTTTCCCATTGTAATATCTCAATTTAAACTTTATACTTTTCAATTGAGACATTAGTTTCAGCAGAGCGCTTGGAGCGTGCACGGTCGCCGCCATTGCCCCGCCACCACCGCAGCACCGTAGCGCTGAAAGCTGCCGAGTTGTTCCGTATCTTTTGCCTTTTATCTTCGTTTTCCCTAGAGTTTCTTCTGGTTTTTGCTTTGCCCGGTCTTTTTATGCTCGATTGTATGCGGCCCGGGCGGGTTTGGTTCACTGCGCGGATTGCGCCATCTGTCGGTAGGTAGGAACCCCACAAGCAAGGAGACCGCGACGATGAAGTTGTCGCCGTAGTTTACTCTCGCTGTGATTCCATAGGTGGAGTAAGACATTGCTTTTAAACGAGCGAAAATCACTGTAGAGCCATCAATCGTTAATGGTCCTGAACGCCTACCCTAGCTCCATCACTGGTATTTTAGTCTTCACACCGAACCCACTTGAAATCAACGAAATCCCCGTGAAATAATAACTTCATCTGCACCGCGCGAACTTGTAGCAATAGGAGTCGGCAGCAGCCACACATAGTTGTTGTTATTCGGATTTCTCTTTCTCCTCGCCACCAATGGCACCGGGGCAATGGGTGGTTCGTAGGCTCAGTTGTTGGCTGCGTATAGCAGGACGTCAAGACCGACCTACACCACGCCGCCACCCAGGCATCTGTCTATAGTAGACAACCATCAATGCGAGGACAAGACGAAGGTAGGATTCCAGCCCGCTCTCGTTCACACAGCTGGAAATAAGTGAGTTGCTTTCATTAGTCGCGCGCGCGGTTGATCCTCAGCCTCTTTGCAAATTTAATGTCTCAATTCCTTCGCTGCTGGTTCACTGGAGAAGGGGCCGCTGTGGAAAGTACTCGAATATACCTTTGGAGACTATTCTAATATGACGGCCTCTTTTACGATGGATTGCAAAGCAACCAAAACATCGTAGATGTTATAAATGAATCCAATCAATGCAAATTAATGCGCCTAGATGGTATCACAATAAATCATAATGTTCGATGAAGCGACACCTACGCCGAGTGGTTGACCCTGAGGACATTTCTGCACGTAAAGCCATTAAACTCAACTTATGTGTCAGACGGTCGCCGACAGTCAGTACCAATTTCCAAGGAATGTCGCCATTTAAGCTCAGCTGGCTACCCGTCGATCTTCCCTACACAGGCATACAGACGGACCGACGGAAGAGAACTTAAACTCCGACCAGTAGCGCAATTGTCGCATAACGAATGTCTCGCCATTTGTCTATTCCGCGCCGCCAAGGTGCCCCACGCCCCATCGAGGATCCACAAAATCACGTAGGCAAATAGCGCGCGACAAACGTTTTTTATTTCTTGCCGATAATTTATGAATGCCTAATGACTGCACCGGTGGGAATGAAATTTATGGCCAAGCGTGCTAAAAATGTTTTGTTTGACACTTTTTTCGGTTAAACCACCCGTCCCCCCGCTTCTTCTGATGCACGCTGCTCTCTCAACAAGTCGGCGACGGAGATTTACGTTCCGTGATCCGGTCGTGGCCTCCCATCAGACCCGACACTTTGTCACACGAGTCTTTTTTCGTCAATTTCAATTTTATTGCCCCTTTAATTGCTGTGACCTCCTTTTCCGAACCGCGGTGCAGCACGCTACTCGATCCATAGGTTGACTATACCGGCAACATACCTCTCCAAAGGCATTCAATCAAGCCATCAGTCAGCGGGCCGCGGCACTAGCAGTGGGATTGATGATGGCACTGATGTGTTGCTATTATTGTTGTTGATTGTAGCTTTATTGTGGATGGTTATTTATTTGCCATGTGTGAGAAAAAACGCCAGCGCGCAAAGATCTTAAATTGCGGTTATCAACGTAAATCATTGTGGAGTCTTCGATCGTGCCGGCCCGGGAACTTTCCTTCCATCATCATCGGGTGACTTGTTTATGTTGACATTTCTAAAGAGACGACTAGGTTGTTTTTGTTTCCGAGTGAGAGTGATTTAACTGGAGTCTCCCCAGGGGCGTCTGGGAATTTGAACGGTGACTGTGACTTTTTTACACAGAGACAAGTTTGATAGTCAATTTTTCCAATATATACGGTAAGGATTACTATGACAGTATAGTGATTTTGAACTATGATCACGGTCAAAATAATCATTAAAAGTAGTTGATTCAACATTTACTATAATTTTAAGAGTGGTCCTTGAAACCATGACCATAGTCAAGAATACCATGAATACCCGATGATTTCGACCATTTTCATGGTTATTATATGGAATAGTTATCTTGGAGAGAAAAGCAGCCTTCAATAAAATTTGTATCCACTTGTGGTTTTTACTAGGTTTTTCTTCTGGGTTTTCTTTTTGTTCTTCTGTTTCGCTTCGCTTTCCCGTGGTTTTTTGCTGACCCGTTGGTTGATTCGTTCAACACTTCCTGTAGAGCAGGCTCCGAAGGATTTGGTTCTGAAGAGGTTATCGATATTGGACGTTGTATAGACCTTTTGCACCTTTGCGAGACAGCTGGCTCAAATGTTGTCTCTGGAATGACATCTTTATCAAAGGGATAAATCCCAGCTTTTTTTAATCCACTTTTGATGATTGTCTCTTCCAGACTCGGGAAATTATGGTTGAAAACACTTGTTTCGGCATTTTCACGCCATAGTTTCTGCGCTGCCACCTGAGAATGGCGTTGTCGTATACCTGTTTGAGCGGCTTGAAACAGAGAGATCCAAAATGACAACGTTTTCTTTCAAAGCCAACTCGATTATGTTCAGTGAAACATGTGAGGAACGACCATCATAAATCAATACTACTGGACGAGGTTTTCCCATTCCAGTCAGAAAACTTTGTTGGAAAAAAATCGAAAAAGTACCACTTTCCATCCAACCGTTTTCAGTAGCAGCATACGTCATACCAAAAAAATCATCTTTTGCCTTAGATGATAAGGGGAGCAAGTTTGTCTCCAAACGCAGACAAGTGTAATTTCTCTTCCCGGTCCAGCAGTCAGACTATGTACAGCCTTTCCCTTGTCGCCGACCACTTTGATGTGACTTGGAGCCAAACAAAAGCTAGTCTCGTCGATATTGTAGATTCTCTCTGGAGGTACGTTACGGGTAACTTCTTGGAGTAGCTCAAAATATTCAGAGAACACTTACGGATCAGCAGCTCGTTTCCTGGTATCTTCGAACGGCTGTAGTTTATTGCGACACAGTTCGTGCCGCCGCTCGAAGTTCAGGAAGTAATCGTCTCTTGTAATGTCGTCCTAGAACGGCGTCTTGATAGATTTTTTCTTCAGAAACTGCGCCATATCAAACATTATTTCCTTTTTGCTCAGACCGTAGCCCCACTCCTCCATAGTCTTGATGCAAGATGCCACCCTTGCTTCCACTTCGAAAGGAATAGCAGTGAATCTGCCTCTGGACCCCACCTTAATGCCGCTCAGTCCTTTGATGTGCCAGAACAAAGTATGTTTGGGTATGCCGTAGAAACGAGCCGATTCTTATAGTGACATTCTGTTGTTCCGTACAGCAGCTGCCGTGACACCTTGGAATATGTGGACACGGTTTTCCGGATTTATTTACGGATCATGTTGAATTCTGGAATAAAATATTGGTTTGGATTGCGAAGATGACGTTGAAAATTCAAGACAAAACAGGTCTTCCATCGATGTTTTATAATCATCATGGTTATTTAACATTGAATGATTAGCTACCGTAAAAATTTTATGAAGAAAAAACAATACTTTCAGACCCATCCCAAAAGGAACGCCAAAAAGTTTGGTTGGATTTTTTCAAAGAATGAAAAGTCTAAAATGACAGGGAGTGCGTTTAGTTGTTGCAATCTTTCGGGAATTACATTCTGACTGTAATTGCGTGCGTTTAGGGAAGTAGTTTGTTGAAAAAATAACCAGATCATTCGGTCATTTCCTATGTAAATTATAGCTTCCGTTTCAATTCACCCCGCATTTTAACTTGCCCGGTGTACCTTAACACGATTTGGCTCTATTGCCACAGGTTTTATTTTTTGATTTTGTACAAGTCCGCTACAGTTTGTAGTACTAACCAGATTGCCGCGAACACATTTCTTAATCCGCTATATGCAGTCCAATTCGTACCTAAATAGATTAAGGAGCGTATCGAAAAGTAGTTATAACCATTTGAGACGTAATTGAGGTTAAACTACTGCACACTCTTTTAGCGGGTATTCGTACTACGTTTTGTTGAAAGTTAACGTTTCTTTTCATTATCACAGTTTATTGCAAAATATCGCGGATTAAACTTGAGGTTCGACAGAAAATTCTGCACACGTGGGGTATTGCAATGGATGTTACGTAAATCAAATTGTCAAAAAGGTCAAAGTACACAGATAGAAAAAAAAATCAATATTCTACGTTATCTAATGCACATAAAGGGAATGCTAGATTTGCTAGAAAATAATGTGATAGTTCATGTAAATATAATTCAGATAACGCCTGAATCGAGTTTGTGGCATGAAAAATTGCAAACATTGTTGTCTAGCGCATGAAAGATTTCATACAATTTCGTTGTTCTTTGGCTTGGAATTAAACGAGAAGAAATTTTACGCGCTTGTTAAAATTCATTATTTTTGTCTGTGTAGCACTAGACGAATACCCGGTTCCTGCAATCCCGAATTAGACCAAAAAGTTGTCGATTATATTCCGGAGAACAAATCAGCTTGTACTCGTGATTTGGCCAAGAAATACAGAACCAGCATCGAGTTGATCCAGCGGATTAAGAAAAGAAATGATTTGAAAACATTCAGGAAGCTGAAAGTATCAGGAGTATTCTCCGAAGCAGAAGTGTCGTGCCAAAATGAGAGCCCGAAAGCCGTATTTCGGACCGTAACCGTATTTTGCACAATTCCTCCCAGTGTATTTTGATGGACGACGAAAGGTAGATTCCAGAATACTACCGGGACCTCAATTCTACACCAAATCGGTTGGGGAGGGTGTCCCAATTGTAGATACAACTGCTGTGACGGAAAACTTCTGTGAGAAAGTGTTTGGCAAGCAATTTGCACATTAACAATAAATGCTAACATTTATCGAAAAGGGTGCTTGCAGAAGAGGATGTTTCCTCTACATCGGAAGCATGAGATTCTCCTCACTTCTGGCCGAATCTGGTCGCTCACCCCTCTCAAAAAATACACTACTTATCAGTGAACTTCAGGTACATTTCAGGAAAACAAACACTCGCTTCAAGCATCAATTGATATTCTTTATTTGCTTTACAAACTGTTTGAGAAATTCTTTTAAAATAATCCAGTAATGATCCAGTAATCAAGAAGGCTCCTTCAATACAGAATGATGCCTTGCTTGATGTCTTGAAGTTTTGCTTCAGTTTATGAATTTCATTTGCCTTCAAACTCACCAAAACGCCCAATTGGTCCGATCAAAAAATGTAAAGATATGATTCCTCTAACGCGCATATTTTGTTTTTCAGAACAACCTTCACAACCTTCACAGATATCATGAAGCATTTTTCGAAAATATTCTGATTGTTCCAGGAGGCATCCCTATAATTAAATTGTAGTATGTATGTATGTATGTAGAAAGCCACCATCCTAGCGTGGGCCTTGCCCTGCATGCGGTTCCACTTAACAGAAAGATCATGCTTTGTTACCGTTCTAAATTCAACATACTGCTGTATGAAGGGCCAAAAAGGGTTGGGCAGGTCCGTAAGCAGAGACACTTACGCGAAACCTGCGGGAATAAGAGAATCTCCTTCCAGCAATATGATCCAATAAAACGAATAACAAAATACGCAATTCAATTAAGCTTTCCACTAGATGGTTTGTTTGAGAAAGGCGCGTCAAATTCATTACAACTGTTGGAGTGGAATGTAGCAATCATGAATGATAGACACATCCCCTCCTAGACTCCGGTTGGCCATCCACTCCATTGTCCAATTGAAACTTCAATGATGCCCTGATGCACCCTCCCATCCCAGTATTTATATGTTTTAAATCAATGAAATAAAATCAGGTTCATGCAATATATATCAAATATGAAATATATAAATGAAATAAGTATATATAAGGAGTATGTACTTTGAGACGGAAAAATTGATAGCCTGTTCTGTATGTTTTCAAAACTGTATACCTTGTAAATTTCCTTTCTGCTGGTTCTTGGGAGCAATAACATGTATTAGTTTGCACTGCACCCCGAAGCAACCTAAACATAAAATCAAATATGATGAAACATGAATGTATTAAATTAATAATATGAATAAATATGATATGTAAGAAAATTTAAATATATAAAACGAAAATACATGTACATGTATACAACGTTGAAATTCCACATCCTGAAAATTTAATATGATAATAAGTAATATACAATGATATGATGAAAATAGTAAGATATTATAATATAAATACTAAATAGTATACATTTTGAAATAGTAAACATGTATGTACAAAATACATCAGACATCCATTGGTTTCTCTCTGAAAAGAAAAATCAGGTACGCCCTAATATCTCAAATGTCCTGGAAAAGCTGAAAGACAGGTTAAATCATCACCATTATCATAGATAATATCATATCATTTAATATCTCAACATAGAATAAGAATCTGACGTTTTAGTGTAAAATAAAATTACGAGCAAGCCAGTAAACTATAGTAGAATATATATCCGTAACTTAGCTGGTCATCGAAAGACTTCCGCTGTTGCAGCTTCGATAAAATTAATATCTATCAAGAATTTGTTTTCACAGTTATAGTCAAATAACATAATAAGTGTAAGTATAATATATATCTGTTATCCACTGGTTTGTAACTGAAAAAACAAAGATTAGATATGTTTTAATATCCTAATAGTCTTGGAAAAGCTGAAAACAGCCAACAATTATGAGAAATAAATTTTACATAAGCATGAATAATGCCCAAAAACGTAGATTAAGTAAAACCAGACAAAAAAAAAGTCCGATAACTCTTATTGGTCTGGATCTATAAATGATAATGGGGAACAGGAAAGCAATGATTATAAATTATATAGTTTCGGTGAATAAGGGAAATGCTTTTTTGAGTAGAATTTGTCGTGTATAATGCTTCCTACATTTTTTTTTCAGTGAAAATGGCATAGAATATAGATAAAATAGCGAAGGGTTGTTATAGTATAAAATGATAATACAAATTTTAATTGTATTCCCATATTTACAGATTGTGATCCTGCTGCAATTGTAGACGGGCCCGCTCATGCACTACTTACCTTAGATAAATTATCACAACCACCGAAAAAACAAAATATATTTAAAATTATTTAAAAATACTTAGGAGTTCCTTGGATGACCTGAAATTACAAAGAATAGTATATCTACAATATCGATGTGCTGCTGCTATAGTGGAAAAAATAATTGATGTGATATAACCACAATGGAACTGACTCTTAGCTTCGGGTCCTAGAATCCCTACTGAGCCCTTGCGGCACGTCAAGCCGGCCAGTTCAGCGCAAGGGGCATCCCTATAATTAAATTGTAGTTTTGGATTATATTTTATTACCATATAATTATGGATTAAAAATACATCAAAAGATATCGATAAATTTAGTATCCATCCCATTTTATGTTTACCGCTAATAATTTGCTGTATTTTTTCTCATTTCAGGTACTGAACCAAAACATTTTATTCAGAAGTCATCGTAAGTACCAACCCAATCGAGGTGTATGTACTTGTTAAAATTTTGTTTATTCCACCAAGAATATTTCGTCACTACTCAATTATTCAATACAGTGGATGTCTTAATTGACGTTGCACACACATTTATACATTTATTGTTAATACCATCAGGCTGAAGAAAAAAAAGAAACGAATATACCCTATAAAGTAAGCGCTCCAGTAGTCGAGGTACACGCAAAAAGTTACAATTTTAATACAATGACTAAAGACGTAAATTTCCTGGAAATGCCAGATAGCTTACATATGTATCCACTACTGACGGGAAGATAAAAACTCCCTGTATCTGTTTCTGGTGCTATTTTGTTTGTGAGAGCAAGCATATCCCAGAAAAATACACTAGATTTCATTATTTGCAAATGTTACTTTCGACCTTTTGACGATTTTGTCTAGAAATGTTGAAGGTTTTACCATAAACGTAGTAAGTTTGACTGAAATTTCAGGGTAGTTTCGAAGATAGGCATAGTCGGGTAAAATGCTAGTTTTTATAGGTCTTATAGTCTTTTTGCTGTGTATGTTAGTAGCGTTAATGAACCAATAGTTCGACAAATATTTTCCATCATGGCCTATCTTACAGATGTGAACAATGGCTTCTTCCGTAAATTTCTCGTAATACAAAATCAATCCACGGAAGCATCCAATTCTATCAAATAAAAAGGGCTCTTGTGTTTGAAACCTCTATACACAACTAGTGGTACACTAGCGCTGCTAACGTACCACTACTAATGCAGCGTTTGCCATACCTAAAGCTATGTCATAAAATTGCCCATTAACCTTCCCAAAATGGCACACTTTGTATTACATTTTAGCACCTAAATCAAGCTGACTGCGGTTGGTATTGGAATCCGCAGGAGATAAACGTTTCTCTCGTGCACACGCACATGGAGTTCGTTAGAAAAAAAAGCCTGAATTAATTCACCTATGGTGAGATCTGGGCATTCTTGTCAAAATTTCGAAGGAAATTAGAACAGAGTCAACCAGTTTGATTCTCAAATTTTGTTTCCTGATCCATGAGATATTGTCCAGTGCAAAATTCAGTGGCAAAATCGGATTGTTTTTGTTTTGATAGTCATTTCATAATCGTAATATTAATTTTAAACCGGTAAAAAACTTGTTTCTCCCCGGTTACGCAATGCACTTTGACTGGATTTTGAGCACTTCAATGACGTTGATTGAACTAGTTTGCTGTGTTTTAGTCTAATTTGATGTATTTTCGGATAGATTTCGAACCTAGTTGGAGAATTACAATTTCTCCAAAGGTTTCCACTGATATGACCACCATATCGATGCAAAGGTTTGGCATGTACTAGGTACTAGACCATTGTTTACAAAGTCATTATTTATCCGTATTTTCTTTAAAAAAAAGAAGGTGGAACCATTTTGAAACAAGTTAATGCATTTATCAATGGCAACTTTTCCAGTTTCTCACACAATTTTTAGATAAAATAGTCAAAAGGTCAAAAGTAACATTTGTAAACAATGACATGTAACGTATTTTTCTGGGATATGCTAACCTTTCGCAACTTGGCATTTCCAGGAAATTAACGTTTGAAGTCATTGTTTACAATTGTTACTTTCGACATTTTAACGATTTTGTCTAGAAATGTGAAGCGAAAAAATACAGAAGTGCTCCCTACACTATAACCAGCCAGTACTCATTAATGGGTGAAAATGTACCCATTTTTCGATAGTATATGAAGCTTTGGAAGAGCTGAAGGTCATATCAACAATCAATATGCAACTAGCGATTTGAAATTGGTTCACTGTTGTAGAACTCCTTGGCCCGAAGTACACCTTGAAGCCAGCCACTGGAAATAATGTACATGTCATTTGATATCAATATACTCTATATTACGTAATATAAGCAGTAGAGCGAATGTACTATAATATTAATTTTAATTTAATATTGCAGTGTCCGGTTTCAAAATGCGGGGCTTTCAGCTGCGAGCTGAATCACAACTAAAATCGAATAACGACAAATGGGTCTTTCATACTCATTTTCCAAATAACAAAAGTTAAGAAAAATGGGTAAAAATTCCCCGATAGCCTGACGTACAGGCTGTTTCCCCATTAATGGGTAAAATCGTTTTACCCATGAAAGAAGTTAACCCACATAAGTACGATATGGGTGATATTTAACCCATTAATGGGTATTTGTTGGTTACAGTATGGAGCATCAAGGTTGAAGCTGCATGTGCAAGTCTAGACAAAATCGTCAAAAGGTCGAAAGTAACAATTGTAAACAATGACTTAAAACTTAAATTTCCTGGAAATGCCAGGTTGCTCACATCTATATCCACTACCGACGGGAAGATAATAACTCCCTGCATCTGTTTCTGGTCCTATTTTGCTTGTGGGAGCAGGCAGATCCAAGAAAAATACGATAGAAGTCATTGTTTACAAATGTTACTTTCGACCTTTTGACTATTTTGTCTAGAAGTTATAGTCACTAGCTTCATAGTCTGGCGGATACAACGACGGGAGCCAATTTAAAATGTCACTTGGCGGAGCCAATCGAGCATTACATTCAGTAATGCTCAATTGGCTCCACCAAGGGACAGTTCAAATTGGCTCCCGTCGTTGTATCCGCCAGACTATGAATCTAGTGACTATAGGAATATGCACGCTATTTCTAAACAATCCAAAATTGAGTAGGATTGACTCAAATTAGTCGGAAGTATGACTACTCAAAAGTGAGTAAAAAGAGTTCGTAGTGATAATATGACAAACAGTCAACATCGGCTTAAATCCGATCGATGTTTACTAATTGTCAACGTGTTGCTCCCAACCATCTTTACTCACTTTTGAGAAGAAATACTTCCGACGAATTTGAGTCAATCGTACTCAAATTTGGGTTGTTTAGAGATAGCGTGTGTTAGGCATTTATGCTTTGTTCAGACTATGCAGTTGTAACATAATACAAGGGTGTTATAAAAAGTATCATCATGAAAAACGTCATCAAGATAGGCTTGTATCATGTTACAACGCTTTAGTCTGAACAAAGCATTACACGCTCAAAACACCCTCTCTTTCATTCGTATTGCAGTCCCTTTTTTTCTCATGGAAAAGTTACTCTTTTTTCGTAAAAAGTGGGTCAACTCAATTTTTGACTAGATCCACTTTTTACGAAAATTGAGTAACATTTCCGTGTTAGTAAAAGAGATCGCAATACAATTTTACTCAGCCACTGAGTACAACTAAGCGGGAGTGTACGTTTGTTTATACACTTCCGTTTCATTTTGCTCAAATTTTGAGTACAATTGTATACATACTATCTCTTTTTCTCTCACAGAAATCTCTCACGCGGACTTAGAATATTTTCGGTAAGATCGGTTAGAGATTGTGTGCTCAAAATTTATTACGATTGGAACCTGAAAACATAATTTTGCATTATTTTGCCTGAAACAGACATTATTTTGACATCATTTTCAGAATCTAATCGTACAGAATTTGGAAGGTTCAAATTCCAACACATTGTAAACAAGCTCCCCGAACTGTCAAAAAAGTGAGGTTAATACATTCCGTGTAAAGATCTATACTGCCGAATGCTACACGAATCAAATATTTGACAGATAAGTTTGCTGTATGAGTGGAGGTTGAACGTTCGATCGTAAAAGGCGCTTTCATGGTATCCTCAAGAAATCGTCAGAATTGCCATTCTTTCTATAATAAAACGTTGATTTTATCGGTTTTTGATGCAGAAAATCTATGTTTTCAAAATCAGTAAATTGAATTACAAAAAAAGTAGACTATGAGATCATAGTACTTTTACAATAAATCTGAATAAATGGCTGCCGAAGACAGATGACCTCGGATCAAATCTGACTTACCCAGCTGATATGAATACTCTTCGGCACAAGAAATGTAGAAAGCCATAAAAACCTTCCACACGATCCATCGCACATCCCTCATCAGCGCACAACAAACAGCACGACGGCGAAGTTCTTTTTAACAACATCTAATAATCATTGCTCGATCCCCATCGTCGAAATGAAAGAGTGGAAAAAGCTGTCTAAACCCTTTTTTGTTCAGAAAATCAAAATAACAAAAAAAACTCAACAGAAAAAACGTGATCTATATTTAGCAGTCCCGCTACTTTCATCCTCCTTTCTCCTCCGGCAACTAAACATGTCATCATCATTATTTTGAAACCACGGAGGGAGTGGGTGTTAGACCCAAGAGCAGGAAATGTGAGAATCTTCATCAACCTCGATGACGTAGTAATTAGTGCACGTCTTCGGTTTCCTACCTCCGCCTTCCGTCCCTCCAACCGATTCCGAACATCTTCCAAAGTGCTTTCGGAAATCTACCGTGTCGAATTGGTAAAATGAGGAATGTCCCAATTTTTCTTTTCATCAGCTCACGTTTTGCTGTTTTATTTGTGTTCTGGAAAGGGGGAAACAAGATGGATTCAATGCGGGATTTTGGAACATACAAGAAAAAAATAGGTATCGATCGATCGTGCGTCCCCGGACGGATGTGCGGCACACAATGCGGGTATCCTTCCACCACGTGTTCCATCGCGTGTGCACCATTTAGATTCGACCAGCGCGCGTTGGTCTCGTCCAAGATCTGCTGTATTCTTCAAAAATCAACCCATCGTTTCGAGAAAAATTCTTCAAATTGTTCAAATTCCTCGTACCACAACCTCGAGAAAGCCACGGCTCAAGTGATGCTCTTGGACAGTTTGTCGAGTGAACTAGAGCGTCATCCATCAGCCCGGTAAATGTTTATGGGCCGGTGGCGGGACGCAGAACAAATAGTAGCTGGACGTCAAATTGCCGGGCTCCCGCCGTTAGCTGTGTAAATATACATACCGGCGACAGGCAGGAAGGTTCGGTTTCGTGTCTACCCGTCGACGAACGATGCGATGACTTATGTTTACTTGTTCATTATGAACTTTCGTAGTTTTCAGTTTTTGCTTGTCTACACCATCTTTCAACATCGGCATCGGCAGAGGGCTCGGTAGTGCAGTGACAACTGCTTCTGAACTGCTACCCCCTGACTGGTCGTTAGTCGTAATTTGAACGAAAACATATGTCTGGTCGTGGATTCCCTTTGCAACCAAGATCGAACCGGTTTTCACTGAATGAATAGAGGATGTCATCGGTGGGAGTGTGCTCGCGCTCATTTTCAAACGTCAAAAGTTGCCTCCAGTCCAGCCTCGTCACATCATTATGCAATTGTCAATCGAGCATCTCATGAGGCAGCAGCTATAGTATCCAAATACAGCATGTGTGCGGTCGCCGGTTGGTAGCACTCTGACATTGGTAGCCATCAGTACGTTTGTGAAGAGCAGCAGTCAATGATGAAGTAGTCAAGAGATCCCCGCCAATCATTCCGTTTTCCCCCGTTGGACAAACACCACATAACTTGAAGGGAGAAGAAAGCTAGCGAGTCAGAAGTAAAAGAGTGTTTAAATAAATAAACATGCCGATTTAACTGACTTGAATTGTGAAGATCGAGCTAACTGCACCGCCGCCACCTCAAGGGTCTCCTACGTCATCATTTGCGCCCGTCACGATTTGATCGGAGGCAAAATATTGTGCATTATGCAGTTTTGTTTGTTTTGTTTTGGATTCTTCCTAATTAGTCGCTTTAGTAGCTCCAGTGGCATATGCGAGACGACTGGGATTTGTGGAACATGCGATTTCGGTGGCGGCGGTGATGGTCGTTTTCACGCAGTAAAGCTGATCAAATTTCAAACGGCTTCCTGTGGCAAACGGTGCACGAACGCATCGGTGCCAAGCAAGCTGAAAAGATGCAATTTGCTCGAGGTCCGATCGAGGCAGGAAGTGGGATGAATTATGATGGCGAAGGGAAGTGAACGCTGCGATATTGGTCAGGAATGGCGCAAAAAAGCCAGATGACGGCGAGATGGAAGAAATTACTTTGGCATGGTGCCAAGGCACGGCCGAGGCTAACGATACTCGGGTTTTTTTTGAACCACCAATACGATCAATCGTTATTCTGCATAGGAAAAATCGGGCAATGTAAGCTGATTGAGCTCGAGTTGTTGCTTATTGGGTATCAACTGGTCGGAGAGAATTGCAAAATTCGTTGAATTTTGTCGTAGCACAAGTCGGGAATTCATTTTTTTAGATATACTGGTAAGATTAGATTACACAAAAAAAATGATCGCAACTGTTCTTCATAAGAATCAGCACAGACTTCTTATGCCTGGGACAGACATAGAACGTACAGCGTTGTACGAACTGTCAAATACTTTAATCCAGTACTCAAAAACAGGTACTAGACTAAAGGAGTACAACGCTGTACGTTGTATGTCTGTACCAGGCATTAGTGTCAAGTATAGACACATTATTCGAATCTTCTTCAAACTGTTGAATGGTATCTGCTACCGAGACATGTTTCCTACACATGTAAACAAAGAGAAGAAAATTTTTTCAAACGTGAATTTCTCAAAACTCTCAGCACCCCCACGGAAACTAGCAACAACATTATGAAGCCTGGTGAATGCGAGCTTTTTAGTGGTATACCTGTAACTAGAAAATGAGAAGAAAGACTAGTAGTTTCCACTTAATTCCAACTAAAGCCTGTCCACGTTAAATTCCGGACACCAAAATAATAGCAGCATCAAAAAAAATTACACATAATTCAACAAAAACGATTGTTTGTTTCACAATAATAGAATTATCTACATTCGGAACAGTTGATTAAGATGTTAATCCTTCTTCTGTAAAATTCGCGTACTTTCTGTGTTACACCTTCTCTTGAAATCATCGGTAAAATTTGCTTTTTTCCTCGTTTTGAAGAGTTTCCGCTTAACTAGAGCCCAGTATTTCTCTCTTGGGTGAGGTTCTGGACAGCTGGGTGGAGTGCCTGTTTTTGGCACGTATTTGACCTCTTATGCCTTCCATTCCAGGACGGATTTCACATAGTGACAAGCGGTCAAATCAGGCCAAAACAGAGCTGGAACGTTGTGGCTTCTGATAAAAGGTAGCAATCGCTTTTGCAGACATTCTTCATCGTACACATCCTTATTGATAGTGGCGGTAGAGACGAAACTTCAACATTTTCGACCACAACTCTTTGTTCAATATGGCCTGCCAAATCAAATACTTGTTCGGGAATTCGGACACCTTCTTTGTCCGGAAATGCTCGGCAACGGCGTTCCTTTGTATTGCGGTATAAAAAGACAGACTCGGAAGCTGTTGAAAGTTTCCAGTACGTATGTTTCATCGTCCATTATGTTACAAGAAAATGTTTGCAAAAAATTGGTGTAAGGCTTGTTCGCGACAAAATCTGGACAGATTTAATTTGGAATAAAACAAATTTGCTGTTAGTGCTATCCAAGATGCATTTTTTATTAATTTAACTGTGCATTATTAGTCATCTTAAAACTAAAATTACAGTTACTTATTTAGGCTGCATGAAGAAACTACGAACTTTTGAGTTTGGATGTGTCTGTGCAGACTTTTCTGCAACCAATTTAGCAGCTTTTTTCCAAGATTTTCGATTTTTTCCATAGCCTTTGTTGTTTATATTGAGAGAGTTTTCTCTTCACGAGAGCCCATAGGCCGCTCGATAGGTCGCAACTCCGGACAATTAGGTGGATTCGCTTTATATCATTCCAAAACATCTTTGGCGTAGTGACAAGATGCCAAATCAGGCCAGAATAGCAAGGAGCGTCATGGCTGCGTAGGAATGGTAACAATTATAGTCACTAGATTCGTAGTCTGGCGGATACAACGACGGAAGCCAATTTGAACTGACACTTGGCGGAGCCAATCGAGCATGTCTCAAGTAATTCATGTTAAGGGCCTAAAAGCCATTTGTAAACAATGACTTTAAATATCGATTTCTCTTGAATCTTAAATCACTCTCGTGAAATGAAAGCAGCATTTGGTAGAAGATTAGTTCTACCATATGGAGTAGCAGGATATAGAGGGATTCTCGTAATTCGTGAGAAATCAACGTTGTTTACAAATGGTTTTTAGGCGCTTAACATGAATTACTCGAGATATGCTCTATTGGCTCCGCCAAGTGACAGTTCAAATTGGCTCCCGTCGTTGTATCTGCCAGACTATGAATCTAGTGACTATAGTAACAATCGCTTCTATAGGCATTCTTCACAGTATATTTCCTTGTTTACCGTTCCGGTAGTGATGACACTTTAGCTTGCGCGACCACTACTTCATATTGCCTACCAAACCAAATATATTTTGGGAAACTTGTTCTTTTTCTTGATCTTTAAATGCTCCTGTACGCCATTCCGTTGCATGGCAGTATAATAAGACATTCCGGGAAGCTGTTTAAAGTCTTCCAGCACCTAAGTTTCATCGTCCATTATCACGCAGAAAAACTTCGTCAAACATTCGCGATACAACATGCGAGCCCGGGTTTTAGCCGTCACATTCTGTGTATCATTGCGGTTCGGTACAGATTTCACCTTGAACGACTTCATACCTTGCCGGTGCTTGGAAGTATGCACAAAAGTTGGAGATATTTTTTATCCAGCCACAGTACGTACCGAAAGTCTCTTCTGCAATATTTGCTTCACCTTCGCGTCCTTCTGGTGGTTCCTGAGATCCGTTTTTGTTCCGCTCCCAGCCTTCCTGGCTATTGTCAAGCGTGTATCGAAAGATTTGAGTAATGCTTACAGGAAAACCAAGCGTTTTAGCACGTTTTCTTACTGACAGATCCGGAATTTCATTGTGACCGCACACAATTGCATTTCGCACTTGCTTTTCTTTCGACGCCATCTTCGATCTAAAAGCTTGTAGTATCACCAGAAATTGAGTTTAAACAATGAACAGAGAAACGTTCATCAGTCTGTAAAATATTTCACGCGTTGATGAAGTATTCCCACAGATATAAGTATTTGGGGGTGTCCAGATTTTGTCGCGAACAAGCCTTAAAGCTCCCTAGCAAGACTTCTTTCAGTGAAACTTTGCATGTCATCACGGTTGGGAACTTTTATCACTTTGTACGCCTTGCCTCTGCTTCACTTACGGTTTTGACTTCCCAACTTTGCGAGCCACATTTCGCACAGAAAGATTGGGATTTTTCTCAATAGTGGCTGCCACCATCTTGACCATTTCTCAGGAGCATACTTTTCGATTTGTTCCACTTCTCACCTTCCGATTGTGATCCACAGACAAGCGCGGGTCAAATGATTCGAAAACACAAAACACGGTACTTTTCGGTAGTTTTATTGTCTTGGCAAGATCGCTTACTGCTGTTCGTACAGAATGCGTTTGCGCACTTCCACTTGATTCGACGCCATTTTACTGAATGTAACAAGAATGTAAACATGTTATATCACGAAATAATGTGGAGAGTTTCAGCTGTCATATAAAGGAAATGTTTCAGTGATCCGTGAAAAAATTCAAAATCTTCACTTAATGAAAAGTGTCCGAAATTTAACGTGGACAAGCTTTATATTTAATGCTTATCTTGACAGATACGCGTATTCCGTCTACAATGAGCAGACATCTTCAGTGTCTTGTACTAATCCTAATACTAATATTCGAGCATTAGTACACAATACCGAAGAATCAATCAAAGGCAGATGGAATTAAATGGAAATTAGTTTATAAACAAGTTTGAGAAAATTTAAGCATTCATCAAAACCTCATTCGAGGCACCGAAAGCATACAAAGTGACGTTCTAAATCCCCTTGCATTTAGGATACTGCTCAAGCATCACAGATAAAAAGAAACATTGAATTTTCTGCGTTATCTAATGCACATAAAGGGAATGCTAGATTTGGCAGAAAATTATGGGATATTTCATGTGAAGTTAAGCCAGATAACGCCTTAATCTAGCCTGTTGTATGATAGATTGCAAACATTGTTGTATGGCGCATAAAAAATTGCATACAATTTCGTCGTTTACGCCTTCTTTGACTTGTAAATAAACGAGGGAAAATTATACGCGCTTGTTAAAATTCATTATTTTTTTCTGTGATTATCATTAGGAAAAACGGCATCTAACATTTTGTAACAGCAGAATTCTTAATAATAAAACATGCAACGCTCCACTTATCCGAATGAATGAACATTTTTAAGCCCAAAGTACTCAACCAGTGCACAGTGGTCCAGACTGCGAATTTAGTAGGAAAGATACATTTTCAGCCTAATTTTGAAGTTTGGGAGCAAAATTGTCTTCTAAAAAGTTGTTTCTAATAACAAGGTGCCTCTTTGGATGCAAATGAAAACAAGGGTGGCGCTTATTTTCAGAAAAATCGAAAGTATAACTTTTTTATTTTCAGAAATAAAGGAATATATTCTTTAGAAAAGTTGTAGATTAATTAATTTTAAGCAACTCTGACTGCATAAATTTTTTTGGAGTATTTGATGTGGCTGGATAAGAGCACTTTTTTCTTACGTGCCTGAGGATGTCACTGTAAAAATGTGTTACTTTGCTGTAGCTCTTTTATTTCAAATGTTTCAGCAAAGTTGTCTTCCAATGGATTCTAGAATAATAAAAGTTACAACTTTCGATGTGCTGAAAGTTATTATGATTTTTGTTGATTTTTCCAGTTGGCTCGGAACACCATCCTATGCACTTTGCTGTCTGAGCTAAAACTCTCTGGACACGTCTTCTGACTCCGGGACAACTAGCGGAAGATGCAGAGTTGCTCACTCCACCAGTAAGCTGGGCGCCGCTTGTTCCTCGACTCTAGACGTATTCGTCAGAGCAAACGAAAATCATTGGTTTTTTTCTCTAACGTTTTTATTTCAAATTTGTCAACAAAGTTGTCTTTAGATGATTTTTATAACTTAAAAAGCCAAAGTTTTGACGTACAAAGTTTGCCGATATCTCTCACCGTTAGCGAATAATTAATGATTTTCTTATAAAACTACGCCCTTTTCGAATGTGTTCTACTCAATTTAAAAAACTAACCTATCTCCAGCTTTGAGATATGATATGCAACAACAAAAATACTTTCAAATGCTGTTAAGAAATATATTTTGGTTTGCCCCAACTAGAAAAATCAACATTTGAAAAAGGCCTATTTCGTTCACAAAAATCATAATAACTTTTGATTGACAGACGATAGAGACAAGTTCAGCACATCAAAAGTTGTTTTTATTGTTCTAGAATCCATAGGAAGACAACTTTGCTGAAAAATTTGAAATAAACAAGTTACAGCAAACTAACTGATTTTTATAGGGACCCCAGTCACTTCAAAAGCTACAGAAAAATGTATACAATCAAAATTGCTTAAAATTATTTATTCAACTACTTTTCCGAAAATATATTCTTTTATTTCTGAAAATAAAAAAGTTAGATTTTCGATTTCTCTGAAAATAAGGACCACCCTAGTTTTCATTCGCATCAAAAGATGCGCCTTGTTATAAGAACCAACTTTGTAGAAGACAATTTTGCTCCAAAATTTCAAACTTAGGTTGAAAATGTGCACAGAAAAAGTTAACTAATTTTAACAAGAGCGTAAAATTTCCCCTCGTTTAATTCCAAACCAATGGAAGCGTAAGCAACGATATCGGTTGCAGTCTTTGCTGCGCCATACAACAATGTTTGTAATCTTTCATACAACAGGCTGGATTCAGGCGTTATCTGGCTTAAATTTTCATAAAATATCCCATTATTTTCTGCCAAACCTAGCATTCCCTTTATGTGCATCAGATAACGCAGACTACTTTTTACTTTTTCTCTGTGTATCTTTTCAGCTAAATTCGCATTCTGGACCACTGTGCAGTGATCACACTGAGATTTAAGGCTTGGGTCATTTAATATCTGGACGCACTGTTTATTTTACAGCAGCGCTCCGAGTGGTCGAACTTGGAATGTTTTGACAGCAGCTTATTTTGAAATGTTTCTTCTTTCGTTACTGAAAACATCGTCCCGGTTACGGTAGAAGTTATACTTGATGGACGCCACGAATCGAACTTTTATTTCAACGTGGTCAAAAACCACGACGTCGTTGCAATTTGCTAAATCGATCGGGTGCATCATTCCCAAACATTTTCGTGAGCGATGCCCTATCGATCTGTAGGAAAGACTTACCCTTTAATTTGAGTACACAACATTTTTATTTCATTTACATGGTTCAGAGATTGATCCATTAGCTGCGTTCAGATATTAAATAACTCAAGCTTTATTGCATGAACAATTGCAAACAATGTTGTTTTTTACAAAATTGAGTATGTATGTTAGCCTAACACATTTATTCATGACAGGCATCTTTAAGTTTCATAAAAGTTCATTGTGAACCTGAATGGTGCTTTATAGCCATATGTGAAGTTCC
This sequence comes from Aedes japonicus, assembly GCA_034211315.2. Classification (NCBI taxonomy): domain Eukaryota; kingdom Metazoa; phylum Arthropoda; class Insecta; order Diptera; family Culicidae; genus Aedes; species Aedes japonicus. The sequence continues at coordinate 94,959 of JASCZW010001780.1, forward strand.
TAAGAAGTAACCATGGAACTCTTATTCGACTTGATTGCTACTTAAGGTTATTATGAATTTGATAAGAGTACTATTGATAATTTCTAAAAGTCTGCAGTTGCTTTGTTGACTCCTCGAGGTCTTTCAACAGTAGGAATGTACTAGGATTTGAAACAATATTATATTATAATATTACTTTAAATTTTTTTACACGGAATACGAACTTCTGAGTACTGGGGAACTGCAACATTGCTATCAGCCCTGAATTTCAACTGTCACTAAAGTAACAATAACTCTTTCACATATTTGAATTTTTAATGTTTTTTTGGCTTTTCTTTGAACACATTCTTTGAAGCAAAAATGTTCAGAACTTGATAAATCCGGATCCGGATACAATTTTCTCCTAGTGGTTGTCTCCAAGTGGACGCAACAAGAATTGTATTTGATCTAGTATACTTTCGATAGTGATTCTGAGCCATCACAGAACAACAAAATTTGGGGCTATTCATAAAACACGTAGACTTTTTTGGAGGGAGGTGGTATTTTACCAAAGTCTACGCTCCATACAAAAATTCAAAAAAATGTACGGAGAAAAGTCTACGAGTGGAAGGGGTGGTCTGAGATTTTTTAAAATTATTCTACGTAGTTTATGAACAGGCTCTCTGTGACGTACAGGAAGACAAGTTCGAGTCTCGATCACACAATGTCAATCAGGCTTTGTGACACAAACGTTTCGATCATTGATCCGTCACCAATTAAGTTGCACGATAGTGATCACGACATGGCAGAACAATTAACTCGTTTGTTTCCGTACCTAACAATATAACCAGCATGCTACCCGTCATGTCAACACCAATCAAAGAGACTCCGTAGGTGTGCCGTTAATTAACAAAATCCTCGCCGCAACCAAATGAAGCCGTCTCGGGAACGTAAAATCCGTTTTGACGAATGTGTGGGAAGACCAAAGGTGCTCACATTTAATTAAACGCCTGACCCGTCGTTTGGTTGTTGTTTCGGCGCAAAGACGCACACGGTTCAGTCGGTTGGTTGGCCGACGCTTACCCCTATCGTATAAAGCTGACTTTGACGATCATTAGCGTAAAATTTCAGAGTAAACATAAATAATCGTCTGCCGCGCCATCGATGCGCTCTCGTGGGTTCCACTCCATTGGCCGCAAACCAACCTCAGCGGTGCACGGTGCGCCCGCACACATGGTTCATCGCCGTGTGCTATAATAGAGACGTCCGCCAGGAGGAAAAACAACATAATTATAATACCGAAAATTATGAGACGCCAGGTCCAAAAAAAAACAGAGTAAAATTCCACGCAAGCCACGCACAAACAGAGAAAACCGTCCGAATTAGGGGCACCGAGTGCACCCAGCACACAGAAATTATATTAAGAAATTATCAGAACATAATTTAAAGGCGGTCGTGCCGACCCCAGCCGAATCCTCCGCCCTCCTACTGAAGAAAAAAAAAACCTTCCAAGACGACCAATGTCTGCGGTAGATGACAACGAGCGTCGGGAGTGGGAAGGAGGTCGAAAGGCGGTCAGGAGTGTTGGGTATTAGAGAGGATCACTTCCTTGCGCCGCTTTCCGGCAGCTTGCATCCAGTGCCCACCATAGCTGGAGGGAACAAAAGTACATTAGTTCAGGCTGATTCTAGGGTATAATTTCCCTTTCTCTGCCTCTGCGCTGGACGAATTGAATGTCTTTATTCCGTGTGTTTTTTTTGGTCTGTTAGTCGGAGATTTCTTCTGAAGCTTTGGCATCCGATTGGAAATAAAAAGGAATGTCTTACTATGAATTATTGAATCATCACTCAGATAGCTTCGGGGATCGGATACTCGGAATAAAGGGAGAACGAAAAACGCTGTAGGTCTTCGAATCCTGAAATGGAAGCAGGTGCATTTGTCGGTAGGAGCTGTTGCATCAGTTTCAACTTCATGCGTTGCAAATTTCAGGCAGAGTTGAAAAGTGTACACTTTTAGCTTAGAAAATTATGGTCATCAATGATCTTACAAAATGTTCGGCATTAGGGTGGCTGGACTACACATTATCACGCATGTTGCAAGTCGCATTTACCCATCCGAAATTATGTTTCAATCTTTATAATCTGTACTAAAAGTGCGTTATTTTGAACAAAACTTAATTACCACTCTCATAAAATGTTACACTGGCGCACCCTAGACTACATGCTTTCGGTCCATGGCGAATCTGAATGGTGGCGATACTCCGTACTACCTGCTCTTACCCACAATCAGTGTGCGTGTGTAAGGCGAACTGTCGAGAGGAAAAAACACGTATAACGAGAAAAACTAATTGCTAGGTAAAATGTATAAATTTACTTAATTTCCTAGAATTTGACACAATTTCAGAGAAGCCGAGGTTAGGCCTCAAATAATGCTCGAAGCTTTTACCTTCTTCTCGCTTGCCATCCGAGCACTGGCAGTTTTCGGGCCCTCAGAAACGACCACCTGACCAGTTCGGTGTAATTTTCGATCCTCGCTTGCTCTGGAACTGATGTCTGAAGCACACACACACACAGTATGTGTGTGTATGATAAAGTCGTCATTTCTGCCACACCTCTTGGGAGATTTTGTGCGTGTCTTCAATACGCCTCCTCTCCGTCGTCGGTTAGACACCTACCTGGACCGAAGATCTATAGCTATTCGACAACAATGGACCTGGGTTCTTGGGCTGACTTTTTCCAACTCTAAACAAAAAGGAGCCGAAAGATGCCTCTGCTGATCCACCTACAGCAGCCGAGGTGAAACAGTTTACCTCACTGTGATTTGGTGGTTGCGCATTGCTTCATAAATATTAACATGTTTAGTCAATTAACATAAAAATGCTGTTTCCAGTAAGGGGAGCAAAAGAAAGAGAGGCAGGCGATAATGCCTTCGTTGGGGTTCTCAAGAGTGGAGGAAAAGTCCTCGCGGGAGGCCGATGTCCGCTCTTTTTTAGATCGTTTTCTGTTTTGTTAGACACAAAAGACTCCTACCCAAAAAAAATAATACAATAAATCATTAGCGCTCGGTTTAAAAAAAAAGGCAAAATTATGGGGGTTGAGGTTACGTTATTCGGGTATTATTTCATGAGTGGAATGTTGGAGGATGCGTTAAAAGTGAATTATAGTTTAGCATTTTTATGGGCGGTTTGAAATTGACAGTTTCTGGAGGATTTGAGCGGATTTTTCGTCCATCGTCGGTCGATTGAAGGGATTATGTATTAAACTGTTTGATAAACGCAAAAATCGAGCGCATTAGTTAATAACGGTTGTGCTACAAGTTAATCCCCCGAGGACGCCGCCCGGCCGTATCGGAACATGTTGGGTGGCTCTTGATTAATGACCTGTGATTGTGTGGTATTTTATGTGTCCGATGAAAATGACTGGAAGGCATCGGTTTCATTGAGGGTCATATTTCAACGCCAGCGAAAAAAAACAAAACACAGAATGTGGTCAGTCAAGAAATTTCAATTTTATGACAATTTCAACGCTATAAACCTTGCTGCCAGAAACGATAGGCCGTTTGGAGCTCATAGCAATTCAGAGTCAACGAAAGCAATTCCAGCCCATGTATCAAAAATAAAATGCCTTTATACTGCAATTTGATTTGCCACACAGCTCTAAGAAGTAGTGGGAATTTTTGTTCAATATTATGCACATAAATAGAGCGTAACTAAACATAAAAAAATGCATAGTACATCATGTAAAGTTCTGGGACATTACATACATTGTCCATAAAGAGGTATACAAAAGCTCGTCTTTATTACAACTATTTCATGCAAGTTACTTTTTCTTGTGGGGTGAAATAAAATTTTACAAGCTCTGACATTTACATCACAAGTAAATTCAGATTTTTTAAGGTAGGACTACATCATTGTTTTCTATACTGGGGTACAATTTAAAAAAAAAAACAATTTCGACCGTCAAAAAAAGCGGTCAGGTTTTGAGCGTTAATATCTCAGTCGTTTCTTCAAAAAAAAATCAAAATGTTTGCTCCAATCGATCAGAAACATTTCTACGCGTCGATGTCAATATCGTCAACTGTTTATTTTCATCATTTGAAAAAGCCTGTTATTTTCTGCGTTATCTAATGCACATAAAGGGAACACCAGATTTGGCAGAAATTAATGGGATATTTCATGTAAACTTAAGCCAGATAACGCCTCAATCTAGTCTGTTGTATGAAAGATTGCAAACAATTTCGTTGTTTACGCTTCCTTTGACATGATATTAAACGAAGGGAAATTTTACGCACCAGTTAAATTCATTATTTTTTTCTGTGTATTTGAAATAACGCGAATAAAAAGTTATGTCTTGTAATTTCGTTTTAAAGAGTACAGGGTAAGCCCAAGTAATTGACGCATGAAACAAAGACTGTATCTCCCACGAAAAGACAAGTAATTTAAATGTTTCTTTGTTATTCTGTTTCTTATATTTTATTGTTTATGTGTACATATTTACATTTCGATTCTATTGCCTTTCGCTTTAATTATTGACCTTAGTCTCTTCGAAAAGGCATTACAAGCGGCACGCACCTGATATCTTCTGTATGGTAGTTTGAAATGTTTCAACACCCATAGGTTTGAAATCTCGAAAGTGAGCTTCCATGATTCCCCAAATGGAGAAACCCAGAGGTTTTTCATCTGGCGAAGAAGCTGGCCATCTTTGAAGTGTGCTTCTTCAAATGCTTTTCTAGGACCTCTTGTACGTAATATCTTGCGTTGAATTTTTCACCCTTATCAATGAAAAGCAGTGGTAGACGATCACCTTCCGCAGAAATCGCTCCCCAAACCATGACCGAAGTATGATTTTGGAAGCGTTGAACCAACAATCAATATGCAACTAGCGATTTGAAATTGGTTCACTGTTGTAGAACTCCTAGTTCCGAACTACACCTTGCAGTCTGCACCTTGCTATACACTCTTGCGCTTTTCAGTACCTTTCGTGACTAGTATCTTTGTTGTTGTTTTGCTTCGCTATGTTATTTTGACAGAATATTTGAGGGGGTGTTGGTGAGAGTTCCGTTTAGGGGCGAAATATTAAGCTTGAGACCCCCGAGCATGGGACCGGTGTGCTAGTACTTCTTGATCCAAAAAATATATTCATTTTCTTCAGGACTATCCATCCGCTTGGAGGGATTCCTGAATACTCGCTGCATAGACCCTGTTATTTTGAGCGTTGAAACTTTGCTGCAATACGAATTTTTTCTCATCCGAAAACACAATTATGGAATCACCGTGCCGACGGAGTAATTCGCGACAACAAATGACTCTATTCTTCTCGTTGGCTTCTGAAAGTCCATGAATTTTTTTTTCTTGTACGGCACTAATCTCAAATCCTCTTTGTGAACTGATCTGCAACAACAAATGCAACTGTAAAATCCGTTGTCTTTTGAAATCCATATTTTTCTTAGGCACTTCCTGTCGACGGAATCTAGCGAACACTAGTTTGGTTACATATGGTTACACACTGAAACAAAATACTGCGTCACTTATTTGGGCCTACCCTGTAAATGTACTACATACCAAGTATTTCCCTATCACAGACCTCAAATGTAAGTAAGGGAGATCTCATATGCAGTAGTGAACGATATAAAAAGAGTACACTTTCGCAAGATGCTGCATTCACTCGGCAGCCTCGGAGCTGTTCGGGGTGGCAGCTGGTGGTGACGGCAACCAACCATTGATTATGCATTCGGTTAACCAAGCCAGTGGTGATTTTGGAGCCAGACGGTTGACGCTAAATAAATAAGCCAGTCACTATCAACATTAGTATAACATGGTACCAGTCAGCAGATAATTGATTTCAATAATCTGATAAGAACTGTTGCAAATATGCACACTTAGATTTTGTACAGAAATCTGTAAAATTTTACCAAAGTCTCAACAGCTGCACGTTCGGTCATCAGATTGAACGGATTTCGGTGAAATTTACAAAATTTACCGGATTTTGATGAAATTTTACCAAAATCCGTTAAATTGGTTTGCCGAACGTTCAACTGTTGAGAATTCGGTAAAATTTTACAGATTTCTGGAAAACAAGTTACAGTGGCTGCTATCTGCTCCATGTCGCCACTGGTTATCAATTTTCGAATACGATTTAAATTTTAAATTAACTTCCGAAGCGCAAATTGACAACGACGTTATCCGGCCTATTTTATATTATTGAAAAAAAAATGATATGTACCTATCTCAGAATTGAGTTTGGCACGCACACTTAGAAAAATTTACAGTATTCGGTAATTTTTTACCAAACTTTCAACAGCTGAACGTTCGACAATCCGATTGAAGGGATTTCGGTAAATTTTTACAACTTTTCCGTTAATTTTTTTACAGTTAACTGTAAAATTTCACCAAAATACGGGATATCGGATTACCGAACGTTCAGCTGCTGAAAGTTCGGTAAAAAATTACCGAATACTGTAAAGTTTTCTAAGTGTGCAGTTTTCTTGCGTTTCGAATAACAATAAATCAAATTCCTAAATTCCATGAAATACTCTGCGTTTGACGTTTAAGATATACTTATAAAATTGCGTAAAAGTTACTTAACTCGAGTAAGCTCGAATGGGCGTGTATGTGAGAATAATATGACAGCTGGCAATATACTTAACCTTGGTTTCTAGGTACTTTGATCCTTGTTTGCACAACGAGGGAACAAGCATAACAAGATCTGTCATCCCGTTTACTGGGGCGTGCTCATTCGAAAGGGACCGAAAAAATATTTATACCAACTGTTCCATCTTAGCATTCTTCTTTGCTATTACACCAATGTTGAATTATAAAAACATAACTAATACTACTAATAATAGTATTCAGATCAAAAGAAGTGTATCTTGTCCATGTTTTAGAAAAAGTTTGAAGCTTAACATATTTTTCGCATAGTTATATAGCAAAATTTAAAAATTTCACCTAAACATTTTATAATTATGTTACTAAATTTAATGTTATACAAATTCAATAAAAATATTTTTATTATTTTGTTAACCGCGGTAGCTGGTACAAATTTGGCATATACTGTATATGTTAACTTTTACAAAATTTCATTTTTTATCTATACTGTATTTACACTAAAATATCTATACTGTATATACACTAAAAATACAACAATGCTTATAGAATGAAGTAAAAATTAATTGTCTAAATTAATGAGAATAATGATAAAAATAAATGTTATAATTATGTATAGTAAAAACAAGTATAGATTAGAATGAAATCCTTTCTTACTTTTAAAAAATATATAGTTCAAATGAAAAACAAATTATTGTCAGAAAATATAAAACCCATTTGCTAGATTTATTTGATTTAAATAAATACTATAAGTAATCTAATTGAGGAAAATGTAAAATATTGTTAAAAACTTTCTTTAAAAAAATAATGAATACTATCACTAAATTAAAACATTGAAATTGTCAACTTATTAGTCTTGAGATTGTTAAATTATTTCTATTTGAAGAATTCTATTCATTAATGGAATAAAAATTAAAACTATTACAAATAACAGTTCAGATAAAATATTGTAAATTGTGTTCAAATTGATAAGAAATCAGTTGATTCAAATTAATATAATAGTTGATTTCATCATAATTGTTACAATTATAGAAAGTAATGAAAGCAAATTGGTTTCTATAAAAACGCAAATTTTAGTTGGTACTTCTCCTTTAGCTCAGTCGGTAAAGACGCAGCTACAAAGCAACACAATGTTGGAGGTGGTTCGGTTGGGTTCGCGGTCTGGTTCAGATTTTTTTTTTGTTAAGGAACATTTCTCGACTCCTTCGGTAAAGCGCATGATTGTACTTGCCACAAAATCATATTAATGGAAAAATGATCAAAAGCTCTCATATATTAACTGAAGACTCCCAAGTAACATTGCCAAAACCATCCAGCGTTATTGGGTTTTATTAAAGTTTTCTGAAAGCCATCTGTTCGGTTTATTACCAATTTTTTCGGTTTATTACGGCAATTCGGTTTATTACGGCATCAAGAGGTGCCAAAGGGTTCATATTTTAATCAGGTTTATGAGCTTGTTTACAACAACGTTAAAAACTTGTTTTCTAAAATTCCGTTTACTCCTATCAAAGGTTTTAGTTCGCCTTTATGAACTCGTAAAATGACGTTTTGAAATGCCATTTTGGACTCATCCATATTATTCTATTACAGTCAGTTGAAAAAGCATTTTAAAATCAATTTGCCTCCAGTAAATGCATTAAACGGCAAATCGGCAATAAGGGAAGTAAGGTGGTTTTAAAACGGCAAAAAAACATGACCAAATAGTTTTAAACTAATCATTGCGAAGATAAATCGTTTTTTTTTTTTGGTAGAGCTGTGATTTTTTCCAATCGCTATATTGAAATATACGAAACAACTGTAACGTAGAAAAACAAATGCACCATATTTTAAATGTAATTCAAATGAACTGTATATCGGAGACCAATTTTGGCATTTTGTTTTAGTTAACCTTATTGAATTCCATCACTTTTTAGGAAATTCATGATTAATTTATCGAATTGAATCAAATTCACCATAAAATTCAATTCGCATAAGATTTGGATATCACGATGGATACGGTGTAAAAAAAACTCAATTTGTTTTGGATATTTTGCTATCGAACAAAATTTTCCGCAACACTTGAACTTTTTTCTCAGATTTTATTTACTGCTAAATGAACAGCAGAACAACAAAAACCAACCACGATATCACAACTGACAACTGTGGCCAATTGGCCGCATGCTGGTTTTCATGGCAGCCAATAGGATTTATGAAGGTTCTCAAGTGGTTATAACATTTTCAAAATCGTTTTGGTCATATTAAAGTATTATTAACTTGTTTTCACAACCTTTTACAAATTTCGTCTTTAAAGAAGCATTGATGAGGTGTTGGTAGACAAACCAGTTTGTAGTTTTACAAACAAAGCCGGTAGGAGTGTTATACGGCTGAAATAAAACTAAAATGGTTGCTTGGGAAGTGAAAAGCAATAAGCTTGAAATGCTAAAGAAAAACGAAGAAGTGTGGTGGTGGTTGACTAAGGTAGAATGAAACCGCTATACGCAACTAAAATAGCAGCGCAAATGACAACGATCGGTAGGCTTAAAGCTCAAACGCAGTGATAACGGAAGCGGAACGGCGACGACAGAGGAATAGCCCAATCTGACTAAACCTGCTTGTCGGATAGAAAACTGATTAGATTCAAGTTAATTCAAATTGGACAAATCGACGTCTTTCACGACAGCTGTCAAACTTGCCGTTTCCGTTCCGTTTCCGTACACACTGCGTTTAGGCCTTTACTCTAAGCTGCACAAACAGCTGTGCTATCTTTCGGATCTCTCTTATCCCCTGCCATCATCAGGAAGCAGTATAGACTCTCAAGTAATAGACCGGACAACGTGCCGCCATGTTGTATCCAAAACGAACATTTCCTCGCATTTGCCATACGATTTGACAGTTGTTTTGGATACATCAACTGTGCCAGACTCACGTTGTCCGGTCTATTACTTGAGTGTCTATAGGAAGCAGCGGATGGTAACTGATGTTTTAAATCGGAATAATGATGAAAAGTGGTCAAAATGGATCGCCGTATTTTGGGAGAAGAATCAAGGCCTGATATAAAATCGATCAAGGGAGTTTGAGCTAAATTGATACTTTGTAGCACTCTGATAAGTACATACAGGGTTATTATACCGACACTTGATTCTTTTACCACGGAAAAGAAAGATTCAAGTTCGTGAAAAATCTATTTTATTTTTTATTTTTGTGAAAAATGTTTACTTGTTGTTTTCAAGTAAGATTCACACAAATCTCTTTGGCTGTTATTTATACGCATCCTAATTACTATGTACAGATTCATCTGTATGCTTATTGTGGTAATCAATCAGCTTGAAATACCTAGAAAAAATTAAAAATGAGATCAGGTGAAGAAGAATTTGTTCAAAATCAGGAGCTTGGAGAAATCGAAAGATCAATATCTAACATTACAACAATCATATTAATTCCGTTCCCATTTAACCACCAAACCCCCTCTCCACCTGACTACTCGTTATTCAAATGTTCAGTAAAAAAAAACATTCCGAAAACATCTTAATTAAAACAAATGTTTACTACTCAATCTTAACTCGAACCACACCGCGCAGATTGATCCGCGGTAAACATCTGCACGCGATCGCCTACCCGTGATTTCTGTGATTGTCCAAGGTTCCACACCGTCCTGTCCCGTGCTGCTAAAGACACGCTCACTCAATCTATCAAAAAGCCCCTCGCTTTCCTTCGTCAACCATCCGCCAGCAACCCACCAGTCAAAGGAATCACGTACACTTAGTTTATCATGCGTTAGTACAACACACGCACACACACATTCACGATGGACGGTGGAAGGAAGCGTGATCCGATGAATACAACTTGGTACCAAGATTAATCGAATTAAAGGAAACCACACAGGGGGAAAAAGAAGGAGGGAAATAAAGACATAACTATAAATAAAGTTACGATGGACCCGCGTGTTCCGCGCCAACCCCCTGGTTCCACCGCTTGCTGGATGGGGAAGAGGTGTAGTAGCTCTCGATCGTCGTCAACGACGTCGTTGAAGAAAGCGTGAAAGCAACGAACGGAGAAAAATGTAAATAAACAAGTCAGCGATCGCGCTCGGTCCGGAGTCTCTGCGTGCCACACGGTTCTTGGGTTACGCGGGGTTGATCGTACGCGATCGCATAGGTAGCAGGCACCCCACTTTCGGGAACCGGATTGGGACATTACGGCGGTGTCTAAGGTCAACGGATTTCAGACACTGGGCTAGGCTTAGGCTTAGAATAACTGCTCTCTGACCGAATGGCTTCTGATGCGTCTGTGTGTCCACGCGGAATGCACAGCTAATAACTTACGACCGACTTATCGGATATCTGTTTCGCTTTCAGTTAGATATAAATCACAGATTACCAATCCCCTTCTTCCTTCTTTGGTTTGGTTCCCGACTCGTGATCATTGAAATGGGCGCAGCATAGCTCTGCTTATCGCTCTATGCTCATCAAAATTTAGTATGGCACGTACATACGGAGTCAATTTGGGTAAAAGCGGAATCGTACACCGGATTCCCATTTTCGTAGATATTGTTTCCGTTCCCACCGGCATACTCTTGACACCGAAACACGGAATATCCACTCCGGAAAAGACACTGGCGGCCGGTGTCTCTGCAGGTACCGTGGGTTGTACCAAATTTTTACGATCGTAACCTGTCATTACTTATGCACACGTAATTGTCCTTCATTTTCTCTTCTCGTTCACACACACTCATGAAGGTATTAATGCTGAGGTTCGTTCGACCTCTTGACGGACCATATCCCGCCCTGCACGTCGCGGCGCGCCATAATGAATGATAATTATCAATAAACTGATTTATTATCCTTGGGTACATTTCTGTCCGGTCCGGCGCGGTACCATGTTTCTGGTTTAAATGAGTCATCCAAGCGTCATATTTTCTTCGTTTCCTCTCCGAACCACAACAATGCAGGCTATTTTCCCGGGCAGATGGAAGGGAAACATGCAACCACCACGCACACACGCAGTACCGGCAGCCTCGTCCAGACTCCGGCTTCCATGACATGGATCATTAAGAATAACTCATCAAGAGATATAATTTAAATAAATTTCGAACGCTTATAACATGAGCGGTTTCGAATACCGAAGCGATGTGCCTTTTTTTTCTCGTTCCGTTCTCTCTGGCTTTCGGAGCCATCTCTTTGGATGCCGCGTCTGTCTGTGCGGAAACAGACATACCTATCACTGGATAATGTCTCTATAAAGGTGGTGTTCTCTTTTGTATTCGTTTGGATTTTATCGGATTCTCGTGTTCGCAACAAAACAACCCATTCGATGAACGAGGCTCGCGTGTTCCGAAGAACAAAACATCTTGTAAGACCGAACTTGAGGGAGAGGATGACGAGATATTTCGCATCGACCGGAGATGATCTCGTGCAGATTGCGAGCACCTTCCTTTTAATGTTCAACAATGACGCCACACAGCAGCAGGTCTAGTCGGATCTCCCGCTAAACGGGAAAGGAACATCAAGCTCGGCTCAAACTGCCATGAGTCCGCCGTTGATTGAGACATTATAAGAGCAATAAATAAGAAATTAATATCATTCCGCACCTCTAGACTGTTCAACGGGCCTTTCGCAGCGTGTGGATCACACACAATGAATTCCCCGCTCGTTCTTCACCTGTTGACGACTACATCGGTTGCTTCCTTGCTCTGCGCTGAAGAATGTCTCATAAATGATTTATTCCATTAATCAAGATGTTGGAAAAGGAGATTGCCGCGCCATTCGACGACCGCCAACGATGTTCCTGTCTTCGCGGCAGTTTCTAGTCTGACATCATGCTAGTTGGATTGCGCGATCGCTATAAATCGCGTCCAGCAGTTTTTCTCGAGTCCATACAAACCGGACGAGCAACGACGGATGACGGGCACGAATATAAAGGTATATTTACATACAGTTAACATCAACTCTGTAAGCAACTTGTAGCCCCGGCTCAAAGGCAAGGTTGATTTGGTCGCATCAAAAAGTCGTTTTTGTGGATGATTCTCCGGTTTCGATCGAGGCCAGAAGTCTTCTATGTATGTCTACCTTGTTGTTTGGGTGTGATGATGATGATGATATGATGATCGACGACCTTCAAAACACTCATGTTCCCATAACGGACACTTTACCTCACCTCCCAGGCAGCAGAGGCATTAAATTCTCTCCCGTATTAGAGACGCAACTCCAAGGCCACCCTGGAAAGAGCTTGCCGGGTTCATGCGTGCCTGACAACCATGGACGGTACGAGTCTAGAGTTTCACGACTGCCTATTGCCGATGTCACACACTGCATCACCTCTCTCTCGTTGCATTTTACGGTTATTGCTTTAGGACCCCATTTAGGGCTAATGTTTCGCTCCGAAGTCCCCGATCGCTTTCCGAAGGCGCTGGAGCAGTAAATCATTCTGGTTACAAAAATGATCGAATGATTTCTCTCGCACGTTTCTTTTTTTCGGCTCATTTTGGTAAATCAAGCTTCAATCTGTGCATGGCAACGGAACTCATATTGAATCGTTCCGAAGTATTGCATTGTTCGTTTTTATTGGACCCACCCCGCCAACCAGATTAGTGTCGAATGTCATTCGCGTGTGTTTTTGATGTTCAAATGCAACGATGATCTGAGCCCAAAAAGTGTTTGACATAAGCTGTTACTAGAAAAATGCTTTAAGTCGCCGCCATTCAAATGTTATGTGACATTGCAAAATCACTTTCCACGATTAATTTTCTATACACATGTACAGTGGTTTTTTTTAACCTTATAGATTAATAGGTATGTATAAGCACGACTTCCCAGCAGCACAAATCTGTCACAATTGGTTGCAGCAACTTGATTGTGACTCAATTGAGTGACATTAGAGGTTTTCTAACTAGTTTGCAACAATTCTGATACTAGGGTTATTATTTTTGTAGCTTATTGCTAGGCTTTTACGCATTTGATAATTTATTTATTGATAACCGTTTAAAGTCCATTTCACAGTGTATTAAAACCAATAGCAATCAACTTTTAGGCCCGCGTCAAGATTTAATGAAAAAGCTATAGTAACCGTCGTAATAAAGCTATGTCCATTTAGAATCCGGAATAATAAAATCATCTGTATCTCGGTAACGGATTGACGTACAAATAAGTTTAATACATCAAAACAAAGGTAATTTGTACTTTAAGGAAAATATATCAATACAAATCATTTCTCTTCGTTTCTAATGAAAATTTCTTCTTTATTCCTCCGATCAAACGCTGCACACCTCCGGAATCAACTTCCTTGGCACATTTGTTCCACATTTTGGTCATCTGAGTCGCGTCTCGAGCCACTTTTCTTAAGCTTCCGCTTCATTATTGCCCAAAATCTCTCGATGGACCGGAACTGCGGGCAGTTGGGGTAGATTTATGTTTTTATCGATAAAATCTACGTTATTATCGCGGTGCCACTGGATGACTTCCCGGCTGAAGTGGCAACTCGCCAAATCTGGCCAAAACTTCACGGGACCTTTATGGGCTTCAATGAAAGCTGAAAGGTACTACGCGGTTTCTGAGGCATTCTTCCTTGTACAGCTTCGAGTCCATCGTCTTATTCGTAAATAACACTTTATCCCATGCTTAAATCATCAGTTTTTTTTTTGGAAAATTTGTTCATAAAAGCAAACTTAAGAATTTTTGGCCAGGAGGCTGTCCAATTCCAAATCCATTTTGACGTAGGTTTCATCGTCGATGAGCTGGTATCCTTGGTACTTCGTCAAAACCTGCTGGTACAATTTCCGAGCTCGAGTTTTGGTGACGAAACTTTACTTCAACGTTCTGTTTGGTTGCTTGCTGGCTCGATAAGAACGATATCCTGCTCGCAAACGAATTCTTCGAACGGTACTGCGAGCAGCAGCGTATTTTTGTGCGATTTCATTATCTGATAGTCCAGGGTTTGCTCTGACGGTTCTCAACACCGTCTGGTTCAGCTTGCGGTCATATGTTTCACTACGACGCTTACCTTGAAGCACTCGATCTTCGCTCTTTCGCTCCCTGAAACGTTTGAGAACATCATACACGGTTGATTTGGCGACGTGTTTGCGATTTTTATTGCGGACCACGTTGGATTATCAACGTGAGTGTGCAGATTTTTTTCTTTTCACAGAAATTGGGCGCGTAGGTTAACAAACCGCTGTCAAATAATTCTTGCAGCGGTCACTTTCCGTGCCGCCGCAACACAATAAGTGATTCCGGATTCTAACTGGACAGAACTTTAGATCGAAAAATTCCGACCCCAAGCAACTGTAATAACAAAAAGAAAATGCTTTAAAGCGACCAAACAACATAGGGTACGGTACGGGTTTTAAGCAGTTTATTCAGCACCTGGGACATTTGATCAAGATGAAGATTAAGACGTCAATCCCTCTGCTTACTTCTGATCTATCGAAACATACTTTCAAAAACGAGCATTAAACTCAGAAAATTTTATAGCCTTCGAATAAAGCTCCGAATTGGAGGGACTTATTAAAATCATGCGGATTGTATTCCGATCAAGAAAATGTTTCCTTCAGCTCCGCAATCTGTTCATAAACTAACAATATTGTATGAGTGCGATTACGTGCATGTGTGCGAAGGCAAAATGAAACAGGTCAGTTCACGATTTGCTGCAAACGTCAATTTCCTCAACCCGCTCTCGAAAACAATCAACCAAAATGTGTCGATTGCTACGATCACAAACTCATCTACTATCAGGTTATGAGACAGACGTACACGACCAAACTTTTAGTTTGTCATTGATCTTTAGATTGGCAATGTGCATTTCTTATTTTCTTTACTCTCACGGAAATGTTAGACAAAGCGACTGTGACGACAAACAGGATGCTTCGCTTAAAAACAAACAAATGTAAGAGACATCAGGCTTCACGTTACTATACCGGTGCGCTATATCCGTGGTTAACAAAAAATAGTGGAAACATGGGCTATCTCAAAAGCAACAGTGATGCCATAGCTGCTGCTCAACCGGGAAGCATGATTTATAGTTGACTACTACTGGACAGCTCGGAAACATATTTTTTCATTGCATATGATAGTGCCAGATTTTGGAAAATATAATCATGGGTATAGATCAACCTCAAATGACTGAAAGAAACTACAAATAAATAGTGATTTCACATCATCTAAACACAAATTTAGTTTAACTCAATGTTCAACATCGCAATCTGACAACAAGCCTAGGTGTGAGAAAAAGCTGATGCAACAAGCCTAGATGTAAGAAAGAGCGGATGAGGACATTCCCTCCGGTGCACGTGAGCAAATGCAAAATTCACAAAGGCAAAATTTGAGCGAACTGCTTCAGCAGGTAGGAAACTGATGGTTTACTGATAATGTTTTTTAAGTCTTCAAAATGGCAGGAAAAAAAATGGTAATCAATCATGATTTATGCATCGAATCATTAGCCCGCTAGATACAGCTTATGTTCGTATCATTAAAAGTGAAATACTTTGGAAAATGTAGGATTGTTGGACCTATTTCCTAACAACTGATTAAAACAGTCACCCCTGATTAAGCCGTTCCCTACCCTAGATGATGAAAATGAACAATTCGAATTGGAAAGGTGGTTTTTATAGTTCCAATTACAAAAGGAATACGGAAGTAAACTATGTACTGTGGCTTGAAATGTCCAAAATAACGTGTCCATGGGTAGCCGAAACCAAAGTCTACGGTGAAGATTCCGGAGTATCAGCAGAGGAATCAAAGTGAGGAAAGTAGCATGAATTCCAAACCTTTTGCAGCAGAAAAGAAGAATTTCAATATCCGTTGACATTTGATTACCATTTACTGGAGCCTTTCCAATATATGTTGTTCTACTTCCAGAGAACGAGTTTTGGCGCTATAAAAATAGGCCACATAACGCTTGGACTATAGCTAATGCTAAAATTTCAAACCCTTAGAGGAAAATGAGACATAAATTGTCCCTCCTAGACTAGATGCTCCCAACGACCAACTATTTATTGTTGAGTAAAAATTTTGCTTCAACTAAACAAGGCATTCTGTTAAACTCGTTAAAATTGCGTTAAAGTTGCCAAAAATCCGTCGTTCAACCAATTGTGTTGAAGTGTCCGATTAAATAAACTATCTTTGCTAAATTTTGCCATATTCACTTTAAGCGACTTGCGCTCCAAATCTAAACACCCTTTCTTTTCTTTTATTATTAATATTATTATATTATATTATATATTGTGACATTCATCTGACAACATGGTCTACATGAATAAAACTTAAACTAAACAAACTAAACAAACATATTGGAACTCAGCAATCGTTGTCTAAAACTCTTAACACTAATACAAAAGTCAAACAAACTGTACACACGTAGTGGATCGTTCTGACCATAATCGGTGCGTCTAAAATCTAGTCTAAAGAAATCAGTGCGTCTCAAATTACGGGGAATGACATTAATGTTGAGTTGAGTCAGGATACTAGGAGAATCTATGCAACCGGTTAGAACTTTTTGCACAAATAAAACTCTTTCCAATTGCCTTCTCCTGCTCAATGTGTCCATTCCAAGAAGCCGGCAGCGATTTTGATACGGGGGCAGATCGGTAGGATCACGCCATGGTAGGAACCTCAGCGCATAGCGAACAAACCGTGACTGAACAGCTTCAATCCTCGATGTCCAGATTCCAGTATACGGACTCCACACCACAGTAGCATACTCCAGAACGGATCGTACTAACAAGTAGTACAACGCTCTTTTAAGACCCTGCATGAGATTTTGCACAACATTAGAACCGACAAGTTTTTGTACATTGCTTTCTTCAATTCTTGATCTGTTTTGAGTGTCTTAGGATGTTTAAGTAATTTCTGCTTCATAATAGCCCAATATTTTTCGATTGGTCCCAATTCCGGGCCTTTGGAAGGATTAAGGACCTTGGGACGGCGTTGACCTTATTTTCCTTATTCCAATTCCAACACCTGTTTTAAGTAAGGGCATGACTTGAACATCTCGAACAGTCATCTCGAATGAGACACTTCGTATCCCGCACGTGCAAGTTTGCTGAAACACCGGATTTTTGACCATTTACATAAAACGTGTGGTTAAGGTTTGCTTCTTTTTTTTTGACATCTCTTGGACAGGAGGTTAGGTTTGCGCATGAAAGCTACCCTACTGTCGTATCCACCAAAGCTAACTACCCTACTGTCGTATTTAACGCTCCTGCTAGACCACTTCTTCTCTGATCGGTGGTCAGACGTTCTTTATGACGTCTGATAACACGGGAAACACCAGAGTTTACGATTACCAACTTGTTTGTCATGGCACGATTCGAAAGAATTGGTTTTTCGCGAATCTACACGGGATCCACCTTGAAAATGTTTAGTTTCATGTATTTTAAGATTAAGTCAGATGCCAAACACAAGAAGGAAACCCAGGTCACATCAAACAATGATCTCGTGTTGGCGACAACTCTTTGATGAGGCTACAGAACTACATTCCCATGGTCTTTTATTTAAACATCTCCGAGACACCTCTTTTAAACTCGGGTAAAGCCTGATTCAACGTAAATTTGAACGGATTCAAGTGATCATAACTCAAGAATTAAACAACATAAACGGCTGATCAAAACGGCAAACAAAAGGGTATTTATTCAGCTTTGCGATATATAACAAGTTATTACATTTTACCGTTTCAAACGAACTGTCGAACTGTACTTGTGATCGATGCCATCATGATCTGCACAGTTGCTGGTGACACTGTACCGGCGAACTTATTCCACTTTAAACGCATTTGTTGTGCGTTTGTCACTTCTTTACCACATCCTCGAAGTTTTCGCTTGACACTTGTCCAATATTTTTCGATCGGTCTGAACTCAGGGTAATTCGGAGTAAACGTTATAGAAATTTGTTGCTTGATAACCATTAAAACAAGAATTTGATGAATTTCTGGCCATTTCTCGTCTAAACAATCATAAGGTCGAACAGAAAAATAGCATGTTTTTAGTTAAAATTACCCGTAACTTTTGAATAATAAGTTCTACCAAAAAGCGTTGCAGAACAAAAATGTGCACTATAACGTTTCCTATATTTTATTCGAAGTACACTTTTTCCCAGAATTAGAAACAAAAAAGTTATAATAAAAATAACTCTTTATTTAGAGACACCCTGAATGAAAGCAGAAAAAAGCACTTTTATGGACGAATGAAGAGCTAAAAAAATTGTGTGACTTTGTTGCATAAAATTATGTTCTCTACAAATTTGCCTTTGACATCACCTTCTATTGTATTTTGTTCAAAAGCTAGCAACTGCGCCGGTAAGCGGTTAAGTTTGGAACTACAAAATTATCATAAAAAGATGGACAACTTGTTTAAATACAACTTTGTAGAAGACACCATGATTCGGAAATGTAACCCTTAGGAGTCCCGAATAAAAATAACCATACAGTTACAATACAATAATATACAATAACATAAGAAGCTATTTCCGACCATGAATCTCATTGTTCGTGAATCAGATAAAGAAAAATGCATATTTTCATTACAATAGATCTCCAATTCACTCCATATACTAGAATTTTCAACAAATTTACAACAAACAATACAATTAATAGTGTTTGACTCAATTTTTTTCGGAAAATAATGTTTTTTTTCTGTAGTTAGGATACATAACAACCTTCCTTTTATTTTGTGGATGGCTCTTATTGTCATCCTATCGTTGTGAACAATACTATTAATCGTAAATGCTATAGATTATATTGTATGGTTACAATATATTCAATTGTAAATCTATGAGAATTTTATATTCGGGGTTATTAATTTCGCCGTGAAAAAAGGCTTTTTCAATCACTTTGCGTCGTAGACTTTTCTCCGTACAATTTTTCGAAATTTTGTCTAGAGCGTAGACTTTGATCAAACACCCCCTCTCCTCAAAAAAGTCTACGTGGCATATGAACAACCCCTCAGGACTACATCGCTCATACACACAGAGACAAATTTGGTAGACAATTTTACCATCATTGGGGGTTAGGATGACTATTGCAGTATAATTATTTTGAACCGACTATTATCATGGTCAAAACGACTAATAAAAAAAAGTTGATACAACATTTACCATGCACACTTAGAAAATTTTACAGTATTCGGTAATTTTTTACCGAACTTTCAACAGCTGAACGTTCGGTAATCCGATTTACCGGATTTCGGTGATATTTTACATTATTCCGGTAAAAAAATTACCGGAACTTGTCAAATTTTACCGAAATCCGTTAAATCGGATTACCGAATTGTTCAGCTGTTGAAAGTTCGGTACAACATTTCCGAATACTGTAAAATTTTCTAAGTGTGTAATGTCGGAATCGTCCTTGTTACCATGGTCATAATCAAGAAGGCCATGAACTTGGTGAATTCTTCCATTTTTATGGTTATTGTTACCATTGTATGCAAGAGTCATCTTGACCATGATTTAGTTGTCGGTACAACGATAGAACTTTTCTCAGAGAATGAACGAGTTATCGGAACCCTTCAAGAGAAATAATGCACACATACACAGAAAAAAAACAATTTTAACAAGCGTGTAAAATTTCCCCTTGTTTAATTCCAAGCAAAACGACGCGTAAACAACGAACTTGTTTGCAATCCTTCATGCGCTATACAACAATGTTTGCAATCTTTCATATAACATGCTAGATTTAGGCGTTATCTGGATTAAATTGATATGAAATATCTCATTATTTTCTAACAAATCTAGCATACCCTTTCTATGCATTAGATAACGTAGAAAATTCAATGTTTCATTTTATCTGTGTATTTATTGGCAAACTGCATTGAAAATTCCTCATAATACTGAGGCTCCACACATAAAACTCTATGATAAACACAAATAAAGTTTATGTGGCAAATAAAAAGTAGGTGTCGCCACACATTATTGTTTTTGTGTACTCATTGGAAGTATGGGTGGTTACAAATAGCTATCAATTGTTGATCACATTGCATAATTTGGCAAGTGACCTTTAATCGAAATAGTAGATCTCACCATAAGTGGATAATTTCAGGAATCTACCATTTAAGCTTTAATCTCAGCGTGTGTAAAATTCTGCAACCGTCAATTTTAAAGGAATCGCCAAGTGACAATAAGCAAATAGCAACAAGCAAATCTGTCAGATTTGTTGCCGCTATGTGGCATATAATTGCACGTCAAAACATCGTGTCTATATCGGGTGGTGTGTGGCGAACGTCGGTGTGATATTTTTACATGCTAGCAGATGCCGCAACTTTGCCACGTGACGTTAGTGATCAAGCGATTACTAACGCATGCGATTGCTAGCAATTTGAAAGTTTACACAAAGTTATCGATTAATTTTGTTCTTGCTTAACGTCTGTCTGTGCTATCAGTATAACAATTGTAAGCTCCAAAACCATCCGCTATTCCTTTGAAAAAACTGGGGTATAATTTATAGTTGGATAGCTTCGATTAACCCCATCTTTTCCATCGGAGCACATGTTGCTTCAACCCTAGAAGGGATTAGAACATGAAACCAGATTCCTCCTAATCCCCGTAAAAAAAAAACCCTAATTTGATTCCCCCTACAAAACCACAAACCTGTTGGCACTGTAAAAAGGTTGTCCTCCGAGTTACGCGGTTGCACTGCTTCTGGTTATTAATTTTGAAAGCTCTTGGCAAAAAAACGATCCAATCAAAATGCAAAAAAAAAACAAAACACAAACCTACCAACTTCCACCGTCTTCCAGATGTTGCCTTTTTATGTTTTGCTTTTTTGCGTCCATGGTTCCAAAATTTGCAACATTTATATCGCCCGGCTGCTGTAGGTTGTCACCATCATCATCATCATCACCATCGCCATCATCGTAAGCAGCAGCATGTTGTTTTTACTTTCCTGATCTCCGAGGAAGCTCGTAAAACACATAAACCCACAAAACACGACCAATCCAAGCGCGCCGAGAGGCGACAACACCAACGAAAAAAAAAACAGGTCTGACCCTTGGTGGTCGCTTGAATGGTGGGTGCGTGGTGTAATTCGATAGCATCGTTCTTCCCCAAACCAACCCCCACCTTGCTGGCCCACTAGCTCCCCCTGGTGGTGGGTAATTTGATCGCTACTTTTCTCCCTCTTTACGAGCGTTTATAATCCCCCGAGGGTGCTGCAGTGTGAGGTCCATCAACTAAACATACAAAACCATATGTTGCAGCCGGGGGTCGATTTTCCGGTCGAGTAAACTGAATCACGGAATTTGTGTTATTTCCCCCCTTCGGCTCACCGAGGTTTACCTATACTTACTCCTAGAGGTGGAGTAATAGCACGGAATTTGAAACTCGTGTACAACTCGGGAAGGGAGTGAAATTTGAGAATGTTCCGCCTCACCTTGTGGTTGCACAGGCAGGCGCAGTTCATTTTGCGGTTCTTTAGCTTTTACGCTCAATTTAGCTTCTCACCAAAGCGTGTACGATATATCTTCGTGCGTCGTTCTTGGTATCTAGAAGCGGCTGACACGGACGAGCAGTAATCTAAAGATTTCGACGCCTTACAAGTGATGAACTCACAAATAAATCCTAACCAATTGCTTCTCTTCTGTTTACTTTTTTTCCACAGGGCAAGGCGCGGGGGAGAAGGTCAGCCGTTTACATGCGATCCCTGTTCCAGTCCCATCTCTACAACCTTGGCTGTTCGATACAGAAGCACGCGGGAAAGGTAATATTCGTAGCAATATTAGTCCTAAGTACGTTCTGTGTGGGCCTCAAATCCGCGACGGTGCATTCAAAAGTGCATCAACTATGGATACAGGAAGGCGGCACGTTAGAACATGAACTAGCCTATACTCAGAAATCCCTCGGAGAGATGGACTCCTCGACGCACCAGCTACTGATACAGACCCCCAAGGATATGGAAGCATCGATACTGCACGCCAACGCACTGCTCACGCATATGGAAGTGGTGAAACAAGCGATATCTGTCCGAGTGCATATGTACGACATCGAGTGGAGCTTAAAGGATATGTGCTACTCACCGAACATCCCTAATTTTGACACGCATTTCATCGAGCAGATCTTCGAAAACATCATTCCATGTGCGATCATTACTCCGCTTGACTGCTTTTGGGAAGGTAGCAAGTTGCTGGGCCCTGAATATCCGGTTGTCATTCCGTAAGTTCTCCGCTAAATTTCTTCTCCCACTCTAACACTAACTATGATTTCCTTCCGACCCAAACAGACATCTGGCCAACAAGGTGCAGTGGACCTCACTCAACCCACAGAACCTGCTCAAGGACATCAAAGCTCAGAACTATCAGTTCCCTTTCGACACGTTGGAACAGTACATGAAGCGAGCTGGAATCGGAACCGGTTACACGGAAAAACCCTGTCTCAATCCTAAGGACAAACAGTGCCCGGAAACGGCTCCGAACAAGAAATCCCAACAAACTCCGGACGTAGCGTCAACCCTCACCGGAGGTTGCTACGGGTTCGCAGCCAAATATATGCACTGGCCTGAAGAGTTAATCGTCGGCGGGGCCACGCGTAATCGATCACAACATTTGAAAACAGCCAAAGCGCTTCAAACTGTCATCCAACTCATGGGCGAACGGGAAATGTACGAATACTGGAACAACCACTATAAAGTGCATCACATCGGATGGAATCCAGAAAAAGCAGCCGAAGTCTTGAATGCGTGGCAAAAGAAATTCTCCGCTGAGGTAAGATGAAGTCCTAAATTCTTCCTATTAAATATCTAACATATGTGTTTCCTCCACTCAAAATAGGTCAACAAGATCATGCAAACGGAGGTCAAACCATTGTCGTACTATGAGGTATACGCCTTCTCTTCGGCAGCTCTGGACGACATCCTCGGCAAATATTCCAACCCAAACCCAATCAGCCTTGGCGTTGGAGTGGTCGTCATACTAATATACGCAGCCATAACACTGCTGCGGTGGAATGATCCGGTCAATGGTCAAAGTGGGGTTGGAGCTGCCGGAGTCTTGCTTATCGGTGTAACAACTGCGGCTGGACTTGGCTTCTGTGCCCTGTTAGGAATTGCCTTCAACGCTGCGACGACCCAAGTGATACCGTTCCTCGCTCTCGGGTTGGGTGTAGATCATATATTCGTGCTTACACACGCCTATGCTGAACGAGATAACAACGAACAAACTGGACAAGTGTTGAAGAAAGCTGGCTTAAGTATCCTCTTCAGTGGAGCTTCGACGGCAGGATCCTTCTTTGCTGCCTCTATGATCCCTGTTCCGGCTCTTCGAGTATTTTGCTTCCAAGGAGCAGTCCTTCTCGTGTTCAATCTAGCTGCCGTCCTACTGGTATTTCCCGCCATGGTTTCGGTGGATCTCCGACGACGAAGAGCCGGACGAGCGGATATCTTATGCTGTTGCCTTCCTGCACTACCCACCACGAACCAAGATCTTAAACAACGACAACAACACCAACCTTCCAACCCTGATGACTCCCTCATAGATTGTCCAGCCAAGGCCTGCTTCAGCTTTTCAATCTCCAAGTTTGCTGTCAAACATTATGCTCCATTTATCACGAAAAGCTCCATCAAAGTGTTGTCCATGTTTCTTCTGACCGG
This sequence comes from Aedes japonicus, assembly GCA_034211315.2. Classification (NCBI taxonomy): domain Eukaryota; kingdom Metazoa; phylum Arthropoda; class Insecta; order Diptera; family Culicidae; genus Aedes; species Aedes japonicus. The sequence goes on from JASCZW010001780.1 coordinate 119,056, forward strand.
TATTATCGGCGTTTCGTTGTTTGCCTCGATGAAGCTACCCGATGGCCTAGAACTAACTGACCTAGTTCCTCAGAATACTAACGAACACAAATTTCTGAGCGTTCAGGGTAAGCTTTTTGGATTCTACAGCATGTTTGCCGTCACGCAGGGAGACTTTGAATATCCGACCAATCAGAAGCTACTACACGAATACCACGAAGCGTTCGTAAGGGTTTCGCATGTGATCAAAAATGACAACGGCGGTCTACCGGAGTTTTGGCTTAGTCTATTCCGAGACTGGTTGATCAATCTTCAGAAAGCATTTGATCGAGACTACCGGGAAGGGCGAATAACGCAAGAGCGATGGTTTCCGAATGCTAGCGACGATGCGATCCTAGCGTACAAATTACTCGTTCAAACCGGCCACGTAGATAATCCAATCGACAAGAGTTTAGTGGCACAGGTGCGACTGGTGGACTCGGAAGGCGTTATCAACCCACGGGCGTTCTACAACTATTTATCAGCGTGGGCCTGGAACGACGTCCTAGCGTATGGCGCGTCACAGGTAGGTTGACCGAACAATTGTTCGTTCCTGTGTTATTATAATGGTGTTTTTTTCCTTCTTCTATAGGGAAATTTGCGTCCTGAGCCACGAGAATGGTTCCATTCGCCGAGTGACTTTGAGTTGAAGATTCCGAAGAGTGCCCCGCTAACGTACACGCAGCTACCGTTCTATCTGCACGGATTGAGCGATACCCAAGATATTAAGGTTATGATTGGGCAGATTCGTGAACTGAGCAGGAGATTTGAAGGAAGAGGATTGCCCAACTACCCATCAGGTAAGATAATATTATTACTCGAAATAGATTACGAGCATTTAGTAAACCCCTTACTATCGTTCTACAGGAATCCCGTTTCTCTTCTGGGAACAATACATGAACCTAAGGCCATGTCTGCTGAAAGCTATCGGATGTGCTCTGGTGGCCGCCTTCTGCTTGGTCGCATTGCTACTGATGTCAGTTTGGGCAGCTATACTGATCGTTTTCAGTATTATCACCATGCTCATCCAGTTATTGGGAGTGATGATTCTACTCGGAATAAACTTGTCGGCCATTCCTGCGGTTATATTGATAGCCAGCATTGGCTTGGGAGTTTGCTTCACCGTGCACGTATCGTTGGTGAGTTTTCTCATCCATAGCACATGAACAAGATAATATCAAACTAATATTCTATTATTCATCGAACAGGGTTTCATCACAGCGATCGGTAATCGCGATCGTCGGATCAAACTAGCACTAGAACACGCACTGGCCCCGGTTATCCATGCCGTGATGACTTCCATCCTAGCGGTCCTAATGCTGTCGACCTCGTCGTTCGAGTTTGTAGTCCGGCACTTCTTCTGGCTGTTGCTCTCCGTTCTCGTAATCGGAGCCATCAACGGCCTGTTCTTCTTCCCGATCTTACTTAGTTTGGTAGGACCGGGTGCAGAAATCATCCCGCTGCAGTATGCCAACCGAATATCCACACCATCACCACCACCGAAACGAATCAACAAAATATCGAACAAGTCATTCATCTTGAACAATAAACGATCTTCGTCGAGAAACTGCTCGAAATCGCACCATCATCACAAGCACAACAACGTCAACGTTAATAACGAACCCTCACTAACGACCATAACGGAAGAACCGCAATCCTGGAAGAGTTCCGCCTCCTCCATCCCGTCAATCCACGAGAAAAGTAACCTGAATGTCAACTACGGCAACCACCAGGCACCGGAACTGCAAAGCATCGTCCTCCAACCGGAAGTCACTGTCGAGACGCACCATCATGGAGGTGAACATCAGAATACGAAAGTAACTGCCACTGCCAACATCAAGGTCGAACTGGTGACACCAGGTCGGGGTGCTCCCCGGATGGTTCGGACAAGCAGCACCAGTAGCAGTAGTGGGAACAGTAGCAGTTAACAAGTAGGTAGCTTTAGGTACACCTGTACGCATTTGTAAATAGGTCAATTCCTTCTCTTATACTAAATCATAATATAAAAAGCTACAATTTATTTATTTGTTTTCCCTCCTCCAAAAGAAGAAAGTATTATTTTACTACTAGAGTAGCAAAATTCGTTGAAGATTTTATGTCTTTTTTCGCCAATACTCAACATGATTGAAGAACATTGCTAGTGTTAGTATCATGAAAGCGAATTGACTATGTATGTTGCGTCGGTGGACCCCCCGGCGCCTGTATAGCAGCTTGAAATTTGTTCCTCCATTTATTCGAAGAGAAAGATCAAAACAAAGCAACGACGAACTGATTATACTAGTGTAGTACGACTGTAGTAACTTGTAAGACTTGTATCTTCTGCAGCAGTATAGAAACAGAGAGCGAAGGTGATCTATTTCTTACAATCCTTCTAATCATGTAAAATAAAAACAAATCCTAACTGTATCTACTCAATTGCGGGTTCGAGACACGATGATGCATGCTTTAAGGCCAAATATTTTCAGTTTTATAAACGAAATTTTTACTCCTATAGCTTATTTTGCCGTTAAACTGCAACAAAACTAAGTGTAAATAGCAAACCAAGATTCGAAAGAGCGCGAATAATTCCCATAATACAAAATAGAAAGTATATTTTTTTCTGACAAAAGTCGTACTTAAGAGTGACTATTTTTTTTTTTTTGTAAAATAAACTACGAAAGCACTTAACTATAGAAACGCATAAATGTATACCGAAAATGAACTAAAGACAGAAACCAAACGCATTTCATCAACAATTATCCATTTGTTACAACAACAATAACAAATAAAACAACCGAAATCTATTGTTACATAATTCTGAGATTGTTTGGCTTCTTCTTTCAAAATTATGCCCTCGAAAAATAGGAACTAATATATTTTGAACAAACTAAATCGAAAAATCGACATGTACAAAATCAATGAAATCAAAAAAAACTCATCTATTGTATGTATTTAAGGATGTTACCAATTTTGAAGAAAGTTTTCCACGCCTGAACAAAATGGAACATATATAACTTAACAAACGGCAGAATCAAAGCAAAAGGTTTTGCGATGTTACTTGTTTAGTTAGAAAACTTATTACTGGTATATTAAGGAGAAAACAAAACAAAATATTTTTTTATATTATTATAAACATAGACGTTAACGAATATTATTACCCTTAAACAAACAACTAAGAACTTATTTATTTATTGTCTGCCAATTGCTCAGGCACAAACGTAAGGTAGTAACTTAAACAATAAAACTATTTTTTTTTGTTAAAAAGAAAAACGCATTCGAAAGTAACGGAGAGTAGCAAGAAGGGAAATAGAAAGGTTTTCGCTGTTGATGAGAACAAAAACTGAAACTGTTTTACAGCATGATGAAGAGTACAAGCTGGATTGGAAAGAATGATATTTGCGGTTGTAATTAGGAGCTAAGACCGGCGAATCTCGGTTAGCACGATGCGACTAGAAGAAAGTAAGTAGCGAACAAATCTGTATAGACAGTGATGATTGATTGTTTGATTGATTGGTGGTTGTGAATATGATGTTTTAATTCGTGAAAGAGGAAAAAGTACGATAGGTAAGAAATTTATAAAAAAGGAAAATTCTTAACGAGTCTAGTAGGATTAGAATATTTGAGTTTTATACTATGTATGGTAACGTGTTTCCAAATAAAACAAGAAAAAGAATCAAAATAAACGCATGGTATTGCCTGTAACTAAATATATGAACCTCCAGATTTGCTCGCCGATTATTAATATCACATCCATCGATTTGAAGTCTGCTCCACTTAGAATCTCAAACTAAAAAATCAGCTTTATTTCTTAAACATATTCCTTTCTGTCCTTATTGATCTCGAGAGTGATTTGGTGTGAGAAATTCAGATCACTTGGTGCGAAAGAAATGTTTTTTCTCTCGTTTTTTCGTAAATTTCTCTCGCGAGTATTCGTACTTATTCTCGTTCCACCCAATTATGCACGACCAGCCATTTTTAACGAATCATTACCGGTCCGTTTAGAATACGCTACAAAACTGGTATGCGGAATACTTCACTCACGACGGTCCTCCGAGGAAGCCAGTCAAAGTCGTCCGGGCTTTACGATGTTGATGTCTCCAAATTGGAAAAGGAACTAATAGCAAACAACCCTCAACCCTAATTCATTATCATTGGATTGCACGTGGAAAGTGATTCAAGATCCCCATGGTAGTGATTACCTGCCTATCAAAATTTCAATCACCAATGGCTCGTGTCAATCTCGCTCCATTGACATTGCGTACGACCTCACGAAGTGCATCGACTGGGGTAAATACGCTGAAGCGATCATCGATGGCGAGCAATCGGTCGAAGTCCTTCCTCCGTTGGAAAAGTATCGGTTTTTACCCGGGTTAATCCTCAAATGTGCGATCGACGCACAGCGCATACCGGTACCAGGATCCACAATTAGACGACGTTCGCCCACCCTGTGGTGGAATGACGAATGTACTTAGGTCTACCGTGCAAAATCCGTCGCGTTTAAAGCATATCGGAAGCGCGGTTCGCGAGATAATACGAGCGGTGCATTGCTCTTGAGCGTAAGTTTGAAAGCCTCGTCAAGGCCAAGAAACGCGGATATTGGCGTCACTTCGTCGAAGGGCTATCGCGTGAGACGTCGATGAGAACTCTTTAGACCGTCGAGAGAAGAATGCGAAATGCGTCGTCGGTGCATGAAGACAAGGAAAGCTCTTCCCGATGAGTCTATGCGTTCGCCGAGAAAGTGTGCCCAGATTCGGTTCCGGTGCAACGAATTGCTCGCGATACTCAAACCAATCGCAACAAAATGGATGCGCCCTTTTGTATGCTCGAATTTTCACTTGCTCGTCTTTCATGCAACAATTATGCACCAGGAATGGATAAAATAAAGTTTAACTTGTTGAAAAACCTCCCAGACGTCGTAAAATCAGTCGTATTTCATCAGTTCCTGGAAGCAACATTGTTCCGGATGAATGGAGGCAGGTTAGAGTTATAGCTATACAAAACTCCTATCGTCCAATTGCGATTTTGTCATGTATACGGAAGCTTCTAGAGAAGATGATTCTCCATCGGCTCGACAAATGGATTGAATCTAATGGCTTTATATCTTATACACAATTCGGTTTCCGCAGAGGCAAAGAAACGAGCGACTGTCTCGCGCTGCTCTAAACAGAAATACAGCTGGCCTATGCTCAAAATGAGCAAAAGGGTTTGGTTCTCATGGACATTAAAGGGGTTTTTGATTCAGTTTGTGTAGACGTCCTTTCCGTCAAACTCCACGATTGTGGCATTTCACCATTATTAAACAACTATTTGTACAATTTGTTGACTGAGAAACCTGAGAACTTTTCTCATGGGTCTTCGATAACCTCACGAATTAGCTACAAGGAATTCCCCCAGGGCTCTTGTTTAAGCCCCCTTTTTATAATTTTTATGTCAAAGACATCGATAGCTGCCTCGTGGAAAATTGCACGCTAATACAGTTTGAGGATGACGCCGTTGTTTCAATTGTAGGACCAGGGGCGAACAATCTGCAGGGACCGTTGCAGGATACCCTAGACAATTTGTCTAATTAGGCTGTTAAGCTGGGTATCGAATTCTCCCCGGCGAAAACTGAGTTAGTTGTTCTTTCTAGGAAGCGTGATCCAGCACAGATACCGCTTCAACTCATGGGTAAAATAATAACTCAAAATTTGTCTTATAAATACCTAGGGGTCTGGTTCGATTCTAAGTGCACTTAGAGAAAGCACATTAAGTATCTGCACCTGAAATGTCAGCAGCGAATAAACTTCATGCGTACTATCACCGAAACATAGTGGGGAGCCCACCTGGAAGATCTGATAAAACTGTATCGTACAACGTTTCTGTCGGTTCTTGAGTATGGTAGTTTCTGTTTTTAATCCGCCGCGAAAACTCATATTCAGAAGCTGCAGCGAATCCAGTACCGTTGTCTTCGTATCGCGTTAGGCTGCATTAACTCAACTCATACTATGCGTTTGGAGGAAATAGCAGGAGTTCTTCCTTTATCAGATCGTTTTGTGGAGCTATCGTTCCGGTTCCTCATCCGCTGTGAGGTGCTAAATCCATTGGTAATTGAAAATTTTGAAAAGCTAATCGAACGAAATCCTCAAACTAAGTACATGACACTGTACTATTGGTACATGACTCTGGAGGTGAGCCCTTCTTCGAATGTTCCTTATCGTGATTACTCCCAAGACTTTTCTAGTTTTACTGTAGTTTTTGATCTGACCATGAAGCAAGAAGGGTCCTCCCTTAGCTCAGTCGGTAAAGGCGCAGCTACAAAGCTACAAAGTACACCATCACCTTGGTTTGGGTTCCTTTTCATTGCTCCATTCCGGGTAATGAGAAAGCGGACTTGCCAAGGTAGGCGCTATGGCAGGCGATATACATGATCGACAAATCGCCTTCACCGAAATTTTATGCTATTTTCCGTCAACAGGCCTTGATCAGCTGGCAACAAAAATGGGATGCAGGGTATTTGGGCAGATGAATACATTCCAAAAAAAGTGGTTCAGAGGGTTGGAAATTAGCCGAGATTTCATCAAGGTAATGTGTCGTCTAATGTCCAATCACTACTCGTTAGGCTCTCATTTCTATCGAATAGGGTTCTCAGACACCAATCAATGCGGCTGTGGTGCAGTTTATCAGGACATCAATCACGTTGTCTGGTATTTCCTCAATTTCTGAATTACCAGATCTGATCTTTGCGCATCCCTACGGGCCAAAGTTGGACTATATGGGGCTAATATACAAGTTCTTGAAACAAATAGATGCATTCGTTTGATTCTCTCTTAGCTGTCGTTTTAACATGTCCTCGCCCCCTCCCCCGTAATATCGCATCTGTTGTATCGTCACAGCTTAACAGCAACAATATCCCATCGCCAATCTGCTTTTGAAAGCCAACGTTAAGATTCCTCCTTCCCAATTCCTACCTGAACCATTGTAATCCCTAACCTCGATCAAGCTGCGAGTTTTTCTGCTTTCCAAAATTAACTTAGTTAGTAAGTTATTGTCGTTGTATAAATGAAAAAGAACTCGGCTCCGTTCTGCCTATGGCACTTGAGCCTCACAAATAAACAAGTAAGTTAAAAAAAATCGACGGGGATTTATACGAAGCTACGCGATGTGAGATGAGCCCTAAATTTAACGCCAATCTTCTAAGGATTCTCGAGAACCAAGTCAGAATCCTTGAAAAGCTGTTTGCTTCAAGAGTCGTCGCAGTTCAACAGGTTGGAGCTGGGGACGGTAGTCTGCATAACAATCAGCAGCATCCGGCCGAACCAAACCGACAGAATCAGAACGAGTTCCTCATCTTTCAAACTCTTTCATGAGGAATCAGCAAATTTAGCTACGATCCAAAAGCAGGCGTTACAGTTGATACTTGGTGCACGAAATACGAAGACCTTTTCGAGGAAGATGCTCGAAATGTGAATGATCCACTAAGGTGCGGCTTTTGCTTCGTAATGTGAATACTGTAGCTCACAAGAAATATGTAAATTACATACTTCCGAAGTAACCAAACGAAGTTTCATTTGAAGTAACCCTCAAGACATTGAAGTCCATTTTCGGCCGACACACATCTTTGTTCTACGATACAAGTGTCTACAAATCCAGAAGAATTCGACCAATGATTTTTTTACCTACGCGGAAACGTTAAGTAGTCAACCAACATGAGGACCACAGATCATCATCAACAACCGCCGGATGTTCATCATCAGTAGCAATAGGATACACAAAAGTATTTTGTGGGATACGTTCCACTTTTAGTATGGAACCGTGACAAAAAATACTAAAAAGAGTTGATAAATTCACATGCTTAAACATTTTATATTGCTTCGATTTTGTTTGGATACGTTACCTTTCCATGCAATGATCAAAATACAGTTTTTAAAAATTTGAGTATTTACACCAAAAATTGTGAATGTTTTAAAAAACTGTCATATGATTATTTTTTGCCCAAAACGTGAAATGTGATTCGAATTAGGTCGATTAGATGTTCCGTTCTGAAGTTATCGCCGAAAACAAATCGTGTGAAAAAAAACCTTAGTATACTCCATTCATGAATATTGGGCACAAGGAAGGATGCTGTGTCTGTTTCCAATCGAAATCGAAGAAAAAGCGAAATTTGAAGAACCAAGATTCAGCAAAGGTACAGGGAAATCCCATCAACCAAGTGAACATTGTAGCCAGACTGGTGACATCTGGTGCCATCTGGTGAAAACATGAACCTGATTGCTGAAATTATCTGCAGTATTTCATTGAACGACTTTGTTAAACAAGGAAGGTGTTTCGTCTCCAACGCGAAGGACCTAAACTTGTTTGGAGCTGAGTGAATGAATTATTTGGATTATGCGACATATCATTCAGTATGCAATCAAGTTTACTCGACAGTTCACAATCAAGCTTCTACGGTGAATCATTTGCAGTCAGCATAGCTCGTCAGTTTTTTAGAATCTATGTTCAGCAATACATTTAGCGAAGAACTCGGATGTTGCACCAAGAAGAAAGTGTCGTTGAAAGTGAAGACCTCGATTTTTCACCAAAAACGTCCAGTCTCCTATGCGTCAGCTGAAAAGATCGAACCGACCTGGAGCGACTTTAAAATTTGGAAATCATTTCACCAATTCCGTACTCTGAATGGGCCGCCCCTATAGTTGGTTGGTTGGTTGGTAGGTAAATGACTGGACAATGCGTATCATTGGTGCTTCACGTACCTATACATAAAAGATATCCTATAAAAGAGTAAAGTAAGTACAAAAGAGATCCTACTGCGATCTTTAGCCTCTTGTCCAGTAACTCCTATCCCTACATCCCCGTGGTGCCGACTGGGGTATGAGTAACCATTGGAAAGATCGGGTAACCAACCCCGGTGAGACCGTGGTCATATGCTGATTGGGAAGGGGGGCTGCTCTCTTCAAAGGGTGCAATCTATCTGAGCGTCTGTTCTCCATGTCAGAGGCGGCTCAAAACAGTGTCTGTTCTGCATGTTAGGAGCGTGGGACTCTAAACAGCACTGTGCACGATGGTCTTCTAGCGAGACAGGGGGTTGGGAAAGGCCCAACAAGCCGCTTTAAAAAAATCAATGTTACTAATAATACAGAGGCTAATATGGACCGGAACAATCGGCAAAAACTTAGGCGACTAGTCTACCCAACTATTTGGCTTCGCTGACGGCGTTGATATCGTAGCACGTAACTTCGAGACGATGGCGAGAACGTACATCAGACATCAAGCAAATGGCCGCCGACAATAATCTCCCCGTGGAAAAGCTGAACGATTTTAATTACGAAGTGTGGAAATTTCGAATCGATCTACTGCTGATTCGAGACGACTTGAAGAAAGTCGTCGATGAGCCGAAGCCAGCTGCACCTGGTGATAACTGTATCACCCAGGACGGTAAACCCAGGTCGATCGACGTTGGCTGCAAAGATTCATGTTCTAAACAAGCTTATTCGGAAGCAGCTTCCGGAGGATGGGAACATGGCTGATCACATAGCTGAAATCACGCAGCTGCACAACCGATTGATTAGCATGGGCAATACCTTGAAGGATTACTGTTTGATGGCGATTATGTTGTTCAGTTTGAACGACTCCTACGACGAATTGGTCACGGCGCTAGAGAGCCGCCCGGAGGCTGACCTTACATTGGACTATGTTAAATGGAAGTTGATGGACGAGTGGCGAAAACGCGTGGTGCCGAAAAGGCAAAGGATCAAAGTGAAAGCGTGCTATTATTGTGGCAAAGAAGGCCACTACCGAAGAGACTGTCGGAAGCGGGAACAGTACCGCAAGGCAAAGGATCATAAAAGCGAATGTAACGGGAAGAAAGTGAGTGCCACTCAAAATGCGAACCTGGTAGTTGGAAGCGATGAAGAATGGGAAGTGTGTCTTACTGCTGGACCTGCAACTGGTGGCTCCTTTACTCTGGAGACACGTAGCACATGACTAGTGACGCTTCGCTTCTGGGTCACATTGACCCCACGTCGATGAGCATCGGATTGGCAGATGGGAGTAAAATTGCGGCTACAGGTGTCGGATCCAGTAAGTTCCGATCGATCAACGGAAATGGAAAAGCTGTGAGTGTGAGTATCAAGAAAATATTTCCCGTCCAGACGCTGACCATCAATTTGTTGTCTGTGAGTAAGATTACGGATGAAGGATGCAGCATACACTTTGACATCATGCACAATCAGCAAAAGCGGTGAACTGGTGTTGTCTGACGAACGGGTGGGAAATGTTTATCACCTGCAACCGTTCTCACAAAAGGCGTTGTTGACTACGGGAAACCACAATAACAACTGCATCCATAAGTGGCACCGTCGGCTGGGTCACCATGATGAGGAAGCAGTGAAGAAGATTGTTCGGGCTTGAAACACCAAGAGTATGGAATTAGATCTGTTTGCGGGGTGAGCTGTGAGGGCAAGATGACTCTTACATCATTCACGAAGTCAGAATCACAATCTAGTGCTGTGGCAGATCTCGTCCACACGGACTTGTGCGGGCCGATGGAGGTGTCAACGCCGCGTGGTAGCCGGCAATCGGTACCAAGGTCGGTACTGTGTGGTGTAACGAGAAAAATCCAAGTGTTCTGAGAAGATTGCAGAATACACGTCGACGATAAAGAATCACTGCGCCGTGCGTCGAAGGTGATACGCTGCGATGGAGGAGGAGAATACTCCGGGAGACAACTGCATAAATATTTGGCTGACAACGGGATACTCCTACAACAGACCGCCCCCTACAGTCCCCAGCAGAATGGGAAGGCGGAGAGGAAGAACCGTTCTTTTGGAATAGATACTGCGCTGTCTTCTAGTGGAATCAGGCTTAGGCAAACGGTTCCGAGGCGAGTCTGTTTCGACCGCAAACTATTTGTTGAATGTAACACCGTCGTCTGTTGTTGGGGCAAGCAGCCGGATTATTCGATGATTCGTGTATTTAGCAGCGAAGCCTATGCACAAGTACCTGAAGAAAAGTGAACAAAACTGGACGTCGAGGCTAAGAAGCTTGTTTTCGTTGGGTACGCTGAAGGTAGGAAAACGTGGCGTTTCTTGGACACAGGAACAAACCGTTTCACAATCAGCAGAGATGCTAAATTTCTTGAGCTGGATGGAATCGGTGAAGAAACGGCCCGTAGCAGCGCGTCTGGAGAGTGTCCGGTTAGCGAAGTGCTTGTACCGGTGATACCACTCGAGGACTCAGACAAAGACACCGATAACCGAAATGATGATCCTGATGATTCAGATTCTGATGACAGTTTGCTGTATGACAGTGCTTCTGAGAATGACCATGTGAATGAAGATGGTGCTGGAGAAACCAAATTTCGAGGGCTTCCATGTGGATGAAATCCTCCGCCGTTCGGGACGAAGCACAAAAGGAGTTCCACCGCGAAGGCTTGTGGAGGAGATTTTCAGTGCTCAACGTGAAGATGAAGAGCCAAGAAATCTAAAGGAGGCCTTGTCCGGTTCGGACAGAAATCAGTGGGTTGCTTCTATGATGAAACAACCGGTTGGTCGTAAAGTGGTTGGTTCAAAGTGGATCTATAACATTGTGGCAGCCCATGGTAACCCAGAATCACCACTCAGGTAACCCACTCTCTCCATACACTAACACCCGATCTCGGAACCCTCATACTGTAACCGACACTCTGGTATCTCCACAAGCAATAACCCACATCACTCTATTGTGAAGCCACTGCGATATCATTTGTATATATTGTACATACCGATCAGTATTAAACCAACCATCAAGGAAACGACACTTGCGCCGTGTATTTTATCCCGTGTTATCCGAAAGATACCCCAAAACATCAAAAGCGGGAAGGTAGTCAAGTTCAAGTCTCGTGTTATCGTCTTGTGTCACAGACAACACTTCGAACATTCTTGACTGTAGCATGTCGACTGAACATGACCCTGCGACATCTAGATGTAAAGACCGCTTACTTGTACGGTCACCTAACTGGCCTAAGGCCCGGCGCCCACTGATGTGGCGGAGGTCTGACATCTGCTAGCATGCTAAAATATCTTGTCGACGTTCGCCTCACGCCACAAGACTTTGACTTGATGTTTTGACATGTTAGATGATGCCAGACTTCCACCACATCAGTGGGCGCCTGGCCTAAAAGATTTATGTCATCCATTGGATAATCTATTGAAGAAAAATGTTTCTTGGAGCTGTGCAACCCCGGCAAACAGTATGTGACTGCGAAAGAAAAGTTCGATGTTCCAGAGACTCTCAGGAAACAGCAAGTGTCAAAGTTCCCCAAGAAATTCATGATTTGGCAGGGGATTTGTTCCACAGGACTGAAGCGGCTGTCATCCACGAACAATAATCGTGACGCCGAAAACTTGGTGCTGCGTGTGGTGCTGATTTGACAGCTTGATTTTCTTGAAGGCTTTATGCAGCAAACACAATAGTCGCGGCAGAAGTTGTCGTGTTTTGTCGTTAATTTGATTCGAGAAAAAATAAATTCCGTGTTGTACTTAGTGCAGTGGTTATTAAAAAGACAATATCGATTGTTTATCAGCCAGGTATTATAATGTTTTACCTTAACTACTGTTACTAGTAGTTTGGTAGAAGAAATATTGTAAAGAAATATCAACCATTGTGAACCAAGCTTAAAATGTTCAAATCGTCACTAGCGCCACACCAAAAGTAGCTGGCTTCAAGAACTATCGCTCTCTTCAGTCCTCTGGTTTGTTCGTGTGGTAAACGGAGCAAGCCTTTCGTGACAACGAGAGTATGCTGTGCTTTTGATCGAAGAAGCCGCTTTTTTCCCGTCATTCTTACAATTTTGGGTCTACCGAAAAATAATCGTGTTTTCGATCGAAATTCACATTAAAAATGTGCCAAAGTGCTCTCCAACGGGTTTGCTCACTGTTGTTGAACAAATCTATGCATTTCCGATAAATTTTTAGAGGAACGGCCGTATCCGCCATTTTCCCCTCTGCCGTGAATGAATTGATGAGGAGGAGTCGAAAAAAGATGACGTCTAGGATCACGGCAGTGAAATAAAGCGCAATTTTTACGCTGAAAATGGCAAAACTTTGTTTAAAAAGATTGAAAGTAAAAAGTTACGGTTGTTCGGAGTCGATTGGTGATAATCAATATAGGAAAATACCAAAACCGTGAAGAGTGAATTTTGATTCGGTGTGCAGGCTAAGTTTGTAAATTAATCGGTGCAAGAACAGTGTATTAGATGCAGATATCATGTTAATACCGGAAGGTTTCCGACACGTCAACGACGGCCGGCTTGATGTGGACGAGTGCCGACTGCAGCAGCTGCGGGTCCAGCGAAACTTGGCCGAGATCTAGTACATCGAGGAGAGCTGGTTGGCAAAGCAACAAATAATTTATTTCTACCAAATTTTGAAGACAATCAGCCTTATTCTGCGTGGCGAGTGAGTCGAGACGACTCGCTCTCACATACGAGGTTCCTCTCCGTACAAATCAAATGGAGAGTCACCTCACACGAGTCGACAATAATTGTCGTGACAATTATTGTCACCGTATGTGAGAGCGAGTCGTGTTGACTCACACGCCACGCAGAATAACCCTGAGTATAGCTTGATTCGAGATATGAATACTCACCTCTAGCTAGCATAAAAAAAAGCGTCATGAAGAGCCAAACCTCCATGCTATTACGCTATTACTGTGATAAACGCTACTCGGAGGAGAAAAGTATGGCATAACGTTTGTTTGCAGTAAAGGAGTTTTTCCCCGGCTTGTCAACGGGGTCCAGGTTCTGGAAGAAAATCTGATGGCCGAGAAAGTTTTTAAGTGAACAATCCAACGTTAAGCCGTTGGACAAAATTTTGATTGCCATTAAGACAGGAGGTGATATTTTTGGTAGAAGTACATAATGATAGGTTGACTAATTTAATAGCATCAGATAATACATTGTACAAACTTTTTACTCGGTATAACAAGAAATAATATGTTCAAGGCGGTGGTTACTAGCTAATGAATTTGAGATGCACCACCGATTCGATCTGAATTTCGAGATGGGCTTGATGCAAAAATCAACATAAAACATTACGGGATGCACTGATACCTAACAGTTTCATGTGTATAGGAAACCCATAGCACATTGGAACATTAAACGTCAACCGGCAGTGCATAAAACAATCCAACTAGGTCTACTCACGTAAAACAAGACCCTACATAAAGTGGTGTCCTTACGCTAATGTTATCTTGTCCCACTGCTTTTACTTCCACTTGCACCGGAGGGATTCTTCTCGGCGGCTGCCGTATCCAGCAAACTGTGTAGCTTTTGATGAGAATTCTGAGCCGATATCCGTAAGGCTGACAGTACCAGAGCCGTGTCATATTCCGCTTGATTTCCCTTCTCATTGTCCAGATAGATTTCCTGTAACCGTTCTCCGAAGCGCGATAAAACCCGTGCTCGATAATCTAGAAACCATTAATGATGGCATTATTGTTATGTATTTTGTTATCTACAAAAAAAAAAAGTCTTACCAACACTGCCTGCGACCGGATTTCCCATCAATCGTAGGTTCTCTAGTAATGGGAGATTTCCAATGTGATCGATTTCATTTATATTGTCAATCTGATTGCAGCTCAGATCTAAATTAACTAATGAGTACAGCTTTGAGAGGCCTTCCAGCAAACGTATTCGGTTTTGCGACAGATTCAAACTCACTAAATTCCCGAGCTGCAAATGCCAATTGCAGCATTCCGCTATCCGATTGGAACGCAAACTCAACGCTTGAAGGTTGTTTAAGTGACTCAAGTGAGCTAGACTTTCGATTTGGTTCTTGTCCAGCACCAGGTCCTTTAAATTTGGAAACAAACGAATCGAGTGATCGATCTCCGTTAATTGATTATCCTTGAAGACTGCGTGCCTGAGATTCTTCCATAGCTGAAATGAAGAAATTAGTTGGCTTCGTAAAAAGGCATAAAGACAAAGTGGCTGTCACTAATTCACTATTTATATTGATATGTAATAATGATCCTTATTCCAGTGTTCAAACGATCCACAAACCGCGACTTGTCCGAAAACGGGAATATAGAGTGAATATATGTTGTGGTGTAAACGCTCTTATACTTGAAAATCTATTTTTAAAACAACGATACACTGGAAAAATCGTGCCAAAACTATACCAAGTTGTTTCATCTTTTAAGGCGTCACACTTTAAACACATTTTCTTTTCAATTCACTTGAAACATATATTACTAACACATTTTCTGATCATTTGTACATATAATTGCTGTTGATAATGTTGAACTACTTTCGGTCTACAAGTCTCGATACTAAAGCCAATCAATCATCGGTTTACTTTTGTGAACATCATTCATTCTACTTATTATTTGAGAAATACTGTTTGAAAGAACCTAGTTAGCGGAACTGAAAAGTTTCACAGAGCCTAACGAAGGCGGCTTTTCGAATATTAGTATTATTTTCAAGTTAGCCTGTTGTATCATTCCTTACCTTCGATCGATCGGCCAACTTTTCCATATTGTTCCTATGAATATCATCACAAAGTGTTATCTGCCGAATGTGCTTGATCTCGCTTTTGTAAATCTCTATTCGAACCAAACTTTCACGAAGGCCTCCTGCAATTCAATCAAACTTTAAAACTTCTCCTATCAATCAACACACAAACCCATACACACCGACATTCTCGATGTTTTCCGTCGAAATGCCATAGATAATAAGATTTTTCAAGCCTTTGAACACACTAAGCTCATATCGTAGTTGCGAGGGTATCAGGTTGCTACTTCCGATTGGTTTATGTAACGCGTGGGGAATGTATTTATCCGAATCATCATCGTATAGGATCATCGGAAGGCTGTTCTTCGCCGGCAGCACTATTGCCGTTTCTAGCTGAGAACAAAAGTCCATAATGTGCGAAAAGTTCAACGCACCATCGGCTGCTTCCGTCGGAGGACATGGGATCTTCAGTCGCTCGCTGAAGGCATGCAGTTCCAAAACGGAGAAACCGTACTTTTTCGACTTTGCCAGAAAACTTTCTCCGCGTTGGAAAAATGAATTGGCTAAGTTTTGCGTCAAAAATATTATATCGTACCGGTGGAATTCTAGGAACTCCACAAATTCCATTGGCATCGTCACTTTCAGGAATATAAGCATATCTTTTAGATACAGTTCCAGTGCTTCCTGGCGCTTTTTCAAGAAAGTGGGACTTTTATTGCCAATAACCTTCTTCGGTGGAAGTTTTTCCTTGGCGACGCTACGCTCTTGTACCAGCTTATTATGGAGATCGTCAAAGTCCCGGTACCTTCTATTGGCGGTCCACATAACATGACCACATTTGATCATGATTTCGTAGTAGTTTACATTATCGACGGTTATAATTCTTGGAATGGAAATACTGGTTTCATTTGAGTTCAGCGAATAGTTGGACATTGTTATCGCTATTGATGGAGTTCCAAGGTCACCTGTTCGCCTTATCAAGCCGTGGCCTTATGCAAGTGCAGCCTCAGTCCAATTACACACCGTACACACTTCTTAAGCTATTCAGCACTTAATCCTTTGAATTCCCTAGAGTTGTTATTCTCTGTAGTATTCCACTACTTATCTAATAAAAATTATAAACGGGAATCATAACAAAGCGTTTCCTGACACGTTTTGACGTTTCTCTTTCTACTGATGTTGCGCTTGCAATCGAATGCGTTCACGGAGGAATCAAAGTACGCACAAATGGGTGTTTTTTCACCCACCTTGGAAATAAGTGGACTAACCCACAAGGTGGGTAAAAGCGTTTTACCCATAAGTGGGAACAAGGTCTGTACGTCAAAATGGATGTTTACTTTTCACCCATCTTGTCAAAGCCAGATTTTTGGATGGGTTAAATGTACCCATCTAATCAAAGCCGATTAAATACTATTTTCAAAATTTGTTCAAGAAACTCTTATGAAATTAAGAAAGAAAATATAATAGCTATATTGCACGTTTCACGAATTCCTAGACATTTGTGATGATTGTGCTTGCAGTGTATTTTTTTCGCACTCAGCTTTTCCCAAAAATTTACATTGACAGTTATGTTTGCATTTAGCGTGCATATGCATTTACATGACGTATTTATGATTATTGTTTGTTTACATGTGATACCAAACAAATCAACAGTACAGCACACAAAATGGCTTCAAAAAAGTTTTTCGAACCAAATTCCGAACCTGCGAATATAAAACGCCGTCAGAAATATCCGGCATCGGAGTCGGGCACAAGCACCATTCTTCCGGAAAAGAAGTGAGAAAATGGGGAGTAGCAGGCGACAACGCAGAGGAATTTATTCACCAGTGTTGGCTGTTTGCTCACAAATTCTTAAAGCACGTACCCAAAATAGCACAATGAATTTAATTTTAGTACTATTACATTGATGAACTTTAATAAAAATTTGATACACAGCCTGGCAAAATTGTAACATTGCAATGGAGTAGCAAGAAACTTGGGATGATTCGCAATTATATAATGCTGGAAATGCTTGAAAGTCCAATTGAATGCAGCCGCAGGAACATCTTATCGGAAGCATACTCTTAGCGCTTGTGATCAGCTTGTGCCATTCTTTCATATGCCTTTTTATTTTTACTAAGGATCCGAGTACGAATTCCAGGCATCCGTCAACAGATCACTGAAGAATTTTATAAATTTAAAAGAGATGTATTTCTAATTTATGAAATCACTAACCTTTCTTGCTGACGGAAACTTTATAGGCCCTTTTTCTGCCTTCCCTCAGAGATGGAAATGATATTTAACACCAGAGCAAAGCTGAATGGTATAAAAATTATACTTGTCCTTCTGATAAATCCTGGACGTTTTCAAATTTTGACGAAGTTAATTTTCAGAATTAAAAACACCCACCTCTGGAACTACATGAAGCGGTTACAAAGTGGGTACTTTTTACTCACATTGTATGTTTAGAAATCACCCATCTTCTTGACAGCTTCATATAGCTGCCGAAGGTGAGTGATTTTTATACATAAAATGTGTAATCTAAAATCTCCGTGTTCTTCAATGAAGTTGCACATTATTTAAATATTTTTCTTTTGTTTTGATTAGTATAAGGGGTGGCGTTGAATACAGATGATCGATTATAACAAAAAGTAATATTCTCGTACACAGAGACAAATTTGATAGTCAATTTTACTAGAGTCCCTATATATTTTTTTTCTAGGGACTCTAAACCCCGTTCACACTACAACTTATATTACGTGATATAGACTATCTTGATATCAGCATCCATACATCTAGTTTTCATTGGAAATAATGTACATGGCATTTGATATCAAGATACTCTATATCAAGTAATATAGGTTGTAGTGCGAACGGGGTGTAACACCCCGTTCACACTACAACTTATATTACGTGATATAGACTATCTTGATATCAGCATCAATACATCTAGATTTCACTGGAAATAATGTGCATGGCATTTGATATCAAGATACTCTATATCACGTAATTTAGATTGTAATGTGAACGGGGTTTAAGGCTGTGTTCCAATTCGCGAATAAATTAAAATTTTACTTAAACTTGACAGATGGGGAGTAATCAATTAATCCCTACACGCTAAGACAAGAAAACCAAAAATTCGGCATAAAATACCGAAAATCGTACAAAAGTGCACATACTGAAATTATCGGTAAACATGGATTACCGAAATTTCGGTATTGCAGGAAAACCGGGAAAAACATTAATATTTACTTATTTTTGTACGGTAATTTTTACCGAAAATGCTAGCAACTCAATGAGAGCATTTTTAACCAAATTTAGGTAAAATATAACGATAAAATCTGTAAATCCACTTTATTGAAGAACTAAGTAAAATCAAACGTTTTGTTTTGGTAAATTATACCGATACTTTAGGTTTTGCTACCAAAACATAATTTTCGGTAAAATTGAAACCGTGTTTTCGGTAATCTGATCTTAGCGTGTATGTACTTGTTCAACAAACTTTCGATAAGGTGTCTATCAAAATTGAGTTGCCATCTGTCAGAAATAAGTCAACTCGAGTAGCAGACTTAATCGATTATTTTCCATCTGTCAAGTTTAAGTGGGAATTCGCGAATTGGAACACAGCCTAAATTTTACCATTATAGAGGGGGGCATCAGATGCGCCGTACAGCGCACTACTTTCGACATTAGGTATAACGTACAGAACGAGAGTAAAATCGATTGTCGCTAGTCGATAAATTTGATTTTCAACTGAAATCATAATATTGTGATTTTGAATAGCATGGTGAAAACGACCAATAAAAATAGTTGATTCAACATTTACCATAATGTCGGAATAGTCCTTGTCACCATGATCATAGTCAAGAATGCCATGAACGTGGTGAATTCGTCCATGATTATTGAATAAGGTTATTCAAACCATTATATGCAATAGTCATCCTGACCATGATTTAATTGTCGGTATAACGATAGAATTTTTCTCAAACTAGTGGATAAAAGCTGTCAAATAAAGGCGCAGCTACAATGGGGACCGCTACGACGCGTTGCGGCAGCTTTTGACATAAAATATATGGATTAACTGTTAAATGCTGCCGCAACGCGCCGTTGCGCCAGTTGCGCTCCGCATTGTAGTTGCGCATTAAGTTGAACGGTAATCGATTTATCTCCTGGTACACTCAAAAAAAAGTCGCAGTAGAAATTACCATTTCGAGGGTTGAATTAAGCGCAAACACCAACAATTTTCACCTGACTATAAATGCGTTTGATTTTACCATGCCTGCGATTAGATCAACCATAGTGAGGTTGATATCAATAAGAGGTCTGTCAAATATACCACAAACATTGAAGGTTTTACCATAAACTATCTGACTGAAATTTCATGGTAGTTTTAAAGATAGGTGTAGTCGGGTAAAATGGTAGTTTTTACTACAAGAGTTTTTCCTGTGTTAAGATCATTTCTAGACAAAATAATCAAAAGGTCGAAAGTAAAATTTGTAAACAATGACTTCTAGCGTATTTTTTTCTGGGATCTACTTGCTCCTACAAACAAAATAGTTCTAGAAACAGATACAGGGAGTTATTACCTTCCCGTCGGTAGTGGATATAGATGTAAGCAACCTGGCTTTTTCAGGAAATTTACGTTTCACGTCATTGTTTACAATTGTTACTCTCGACCCTTTCATGATTTTCTTCTTATTTTAATTTCATTGTATTGTTTTTCTTTTGAAGCGGTTCAGTATTAAATTTTGATGTAACCGAACGCAATAACGTCTAAAACGGGCGCAGATTCCAAACTTGTCACTCACGGAATTTCGGTTCTCGTTCCGAACGAAGTGAAAAAAATAAAGTCCATTCTAACATACAAGGCATCGGTCAGCTGCCTCCGGAGATTCCGCTGCACGAAAATCATCCGTTGTAGAAACGCGAATAGTGGTATGTGTATGGCGATAGCAATGAGTTGCAGAAAAGTTTCCGATAGGCGCAGGTTCTGCTCAACACTGTCGTTGGATAGCAACATCTGGTGAAATTGACTCACCGGAGCTATTAAGTCAACTCAACCTCTACGCTCCTGAACGAATGCTTCGCCAACGGGACTTCTTGCTGCTTTAACCCCGTAATTCATCATATGGACTTCATGACCCTATCCGCTTCATATCAGCTAGGTTCAACGTTGTCTATTTCCTTTTCGACTTCAACTGCACTCTGGCAACATTCAAGCGCAGACTGACAGAATGGCATACTACGAGAAGGATAGATTAATGAACAAGTTGTTGTTCCTTCAATTGATTGACGACGTGGACTGCTCCGAACTATGGATGTTTCTTATTTTATACTTTGACCATATCCTACGTTTGTAATCTTGTTTATTTTAATTATGTTTATGAATGTGCAATTAAGCTATGTTTTGTATGGTATTGTATTGTTTTACATTTCTTACATCAATAGAAGGGTATTAAGATCGCTTGAAACTCGACTTTTTATCCGAGGCCCACAGGGCCGAGTGTCATATACCATTCGACTCAGCTCGACGAACTGAGCACATGTCTATGTGTAGGTATGTGTGTGTGTGTGTGTGTGTGTGTGTGTGTGTGTGTGTGTGTGTGTGTGTGTGTGTGTGCGTTACAAATAATGTCACATCGGTTTCTCAGCCATTTGTGAACCGATTTCAGTTCTGTTGACGGCAAATGAAATCTACAACATTTCCAGAGAACGCTATTGTTTTTTTTTTCATTCGGACATTTCGTTACGAAGATATGAACGAAACAGTACTTGACGGCCTATTATAATAGTAATCAAACAGTTTACAGTGGACTAGCCACACTAAGCGACTCTATAGAATTCAGGATCGATTGGCTTGAGTGGTTTTGAATTGCAACGAGTATATTCGAAAATTACACAAAGTTTCCATTTACTATAACCACACAATTTTGACGATTTAGTATTAAGTATTCATTAAGCATCTTGATTCCGTATTGATAATCAAAATTCATTCTGTGGACTAAATATACGAAATTTCTAATATTTGTGTAAATTATTCTTTTAAAAACTGGTCGTTAAATACTATTAATGTCAATATTTTAATCACTTCGATAAACAATATGTTCAGGATTGACAAATAGTTCATTTTATAAACTAAATGTTTGAATATTCCTGGATCTTCTTGGAATTTCTGATGAAAATATGTATCCAGTACCATATTGGCCATATTTGAGTTCGTAATTCTGGTGAAGTGAAAGAAGGGTTCAGTCTCACCATCGGTGGATTAATGCGGTTTTTTTCAGGGGGTGAGTAACTCTGCCACGTTGTGTTTGTGTTGATCGTGTACAAATGTGTTTCTGGGGTGGCAGAAGGTGTTTTTGTGTTTTCACAAACTACAATCGGCAATTTATGCTTATTGGCAACCATGCACGGTTTAGACGCTTAATACATGCTCACATATGCAGCATCTGAATTACATTTGTGTAAGCGAGAGGGAAACAAAAACAAACAATCGATTCGTGTAAGTGGTGCCAGATATGAATTTATCTTTCATGTGGTGGCGAGAGTGTTTGAAGTGTGGCGGATTGTGTTTTTCAGAGTGGTAACACAAGGTGGTCGAGTGACTTACCCCCTGGTTTTTTTACTGTATTGTTTTGCAAAAGATATGAGGTTTTTACGCCAAATTAAAACAGCTTTTCCCCGTCATAAACAAATTCATTAAGACCACCTTAGGTCAGATGGAATATTTATAATAAATAAATAAATAAATCTAAGATCCACAGCTTCCGGTTCCAAAGAAACGGTTACCATTTCCACTACCCAATTCTACAAATGTCAACACAGGTATCCCATTAGTCGACAGTACAAGTTATCTTACTCGCATACACTTCTGTTTCATTGTATCCCCGTAGAATTGTATTCCTTTCTCTTTTTCTCAAAAGTGGATCAACTCAATTTTTATGGCCAGTATCGACCTAAAAAGTAGAGAGGTTAAGGAATTTTGTTCAATATTACCAAGCGGAATTTTGACAATTGATCTGCATGGAACGAAATGCCACCTTCACTTACGGAATAATCGAGCGGAATATTTTTCCGAAGGTAAAAGTGACAGCTCCCATTAGTTTTCATGGAAACCTTACAAATTTCAATTGTACTTTTCGGTCTTTTTCGTTCTTTTCAGGTGGATACTGCTGCAGAAATTTCTTTTCGATTCTTTACTTTTCCGTATCAGTGAACGGAATTTAAAATGGGATTGAAATAGAAAAATAAATTTCTTTCGAACTGGATACCGACTTAAAGAAGTTTGTTTTACCCGATAAATACTCATTGCTTATGGCAAATAATCATAATGAAATTTTATGAATATCGAAAGTTTATTTCGCTGAGTGAAAAACTTACGCGAAGGATGACGCTGAAATTACAGTAAGATTTTAGGGGCCAAGGGAAATACTTTCACTTATCCCTAATAAATATATACCATACAGAAACGATATTCTCGATGTATGACCATACCACCACACAGTTGAGATGATCTCCGAATTGGTGATTACCCGAATAAACAAGTATTTTAAAAGTATTATACCGTTTATCGTTTCATAATTATCCAAGTTATCTTCCAACAATTATAAACTGAAGATAAAGTGTATCATATCGATGATATATGTTATGGTAAATCAAGAACTTACCATAACACTAATAGGTTGTTAAGAATCGTTACCATACAAAAAATGACTTTTTCTCGAACAAAATTTCCGGTGTATCATACAGTAAATAATTTGTGAATAATATTTTAATCTGCAGTTTTACTTTAGGTGGTATTGTTCAGTTGTGGTTATATCATACAATATTTTTTTCAACCACTACGATATACTTTTACATTATTGAATAATAAAAACGATATAAAAAGATAATAGATATCGTTACAGTATAGTAATATTATATGAGAATTTCAATCATGATGATAACTGCTACAATAACGATACAATAATGAATAATACTTTTCCCGTTTTTTTCTTCTCCCAATCCAAGTAAATAAAAACACACCTTTGGTGTTGACATTTGTTTAATTAAAAGCTTCTCGTAATGAAATATGTATAAAAATTGAAGGAATATAATTAAAAACACCAGCAAAAGTAAATCCAAACCAACGCAAAGGTAATCCAACAAAAAAAAACACCTTGATTTATGGAACTTTAAGTAAACTAAGATAACTAGAAATACTATAATAAGAGATCAACGGACTCAAAAACCGTAAAAATGGCACTAGGATCCATCGGAAATTTTAAGAAAAGGAAATTTTAACCATTTCATGTTCTGTGCAGTCTTTCATACTAACTCCAATGTAAAGCATAAGAAAAGAGATCATAATGATTGTTATTTTTCTATAATCGAAAAAGAGAATACAATAGTTGGACAAATTCAAGAGATTTTGAAAGATTTCAATGGCTCATAATTTTTATTCAATTCAATACTTGCAAGAAGCACATAAAACTATTAGTTTGAGGTTTCATCAATCGAAAATCAATGGCATATTATTTATTAAAGCCAACAATACTGTTACGGGAGGATTAAAATTCAGTTAGAAAGTAAAATCTACTTAATTAAATTGCAACATACCTTTCACGTAGACTGATAAAACTGCTCCCTTAAGGTTCAAACGCAGTGATCTTATCTTTCCTTCGTTATATCATTCAATGAATTAGCAAATGAGGATAATATATACGGCACTGTTAATTTCTTGTTTATGAAATCATTATCATATATAGAATACGCTATTTTTAGTTGTTTAAAGTTTGAATGGTTTTTTAGATTACACCAGCATTATACACGGATGATACGTATAATGGTGATTACAACATGAATGGAAAATGTATAATAATGATCATATAGCTAATGGTAATTTTCTATTCGGGTAGGCACTTCTTAGGTTATTGTTCATGCGAGACTGTTTATGCGGGATATTCAATAGCAAATTATTCGTTTGATCGGAAATCATAGAACACCCCTACATTATAAAATTTATGTTTAAAAACTTTCTGGCATCCCTGCCACTGACAGCATAAATCGAATACAAAAGTCAGGGAAACAAGCGTCAGTTTTTGAAAAAACCGTATATAAATAATATACATGAATCTAAATAATTTGAAAACAATCGAAGTTTATTGTTTATTCAATAAGTTCAAATGATGAACTAAATAATTATAACGAAAAAGTTAGTCCGGTTCGTCCATCATGAGCTCACCCGTGGGCCTCGCATCGTTCTGTCGTCTTTGTTTATCGACATCGAAAGATAAAGTGCCAGTTTTTGAAGATGAAACCATGCTTACGGAACTCTTACATCTGATTGATATTCAGGTAAATTGTCGATTTGAACCGACAGTAATTGTTATTCATAAAATTTTCATCTAAAGCGCGGTTCCTCATACTCGATTCTAATGGCAGTGAGCTTTAAGCGAATGTATACTTTGAAGAGTAGACTGTTCGTTTACAATTTGCATTATCAAGGACAAGCCTGGTTCTTGTTTGCCAAACCAAAACGCATTTTAAAAATCCAAAGACGAAGCTTGTGCTTATAAGACATTCGGTAAATGGAATTTTGAAGGCTAAAAAATCATTTCAGTTAATATCAATCTTGATTGAAACTTCGCCGAAAAACTCTTCTGAGTTCTTAAACACCTATACCGCAATGTTATCTTCGTAATTATCTAAACTCACTACCATTTGCTGAAGTTTGAAATTTGCGTTAAGTAGTTACTACTAGCACTGCTTAGTTGTAAAATGCATAGTATTTTTCACAAAATTGTTTTGACGTTGTTTTGACTAAATTGTCTGTGGTTTGGCAATATTTGTATCTATTGTAATTGTGGCATCTTTTGCGAGTATGTAATTATAGTAGATTATTTTATTGCAGATTGAACCGGATGTTGAACCAGGTGCCGTCGTGTGTCTTGATTGTATTGTAACATTAGAGGGATTCTCCCAGTTCAAAGAGCAGTGCCATGTGAATGATGAGTTCGTTCGGACGATTGTCGTCACAGAGGACTGTGCAACATCAGGGGAAAATGAAGAGGACGAGGTTGAAGAGGAGAAGAAGAATACTGGAGAAGATTTTTCATATGTGGAAGTAATCGAAGTGGAAAGCGAAGACGAAGAGGAATATAAATCAGCAAAATCTAAGCAAAAGACATCCGCTAAAAGACCCCAGGATTCTACAAAAACGTCAACCGGCAAGTTACAGGTTTCCAACAATGAGTATCCGGATTTTATTTACTTCGAAAAAGATACCCGCTCAACTTACTATACGTTGGTATTTCACGAAGAACGTTACGATTCCGCCCTTCACACCGAAGATTGCACTTACTGGCAGTGCATTCATCGTAAAAAGTACCAATGTCCGGCTCAAGTTTTGGTGACAAATGATAACACGACATTTGAACTAAGGTCCGAACACACTCATGATAAAGTACCTGTGAAAACACGACAAATTTTTACACCACAAGAGGCCCTTCCGGAAATAAACCTGCTCAGTAAAAAGATTATCCCACAAGTTAACCATCACTGGCTCATTGTTTCATTCATAGCTTAAGTTAATGTTTATTTACTTTCAGAACCTAACCGAAAAAGAAACCTTCGAAGATAAATTTCAAAAGTTTGCGGCTGAAATATATAAGGACGATCAACTTGCTAGCCCGTCAAACGAATCACAATCAAATACGGATTCAGACTCAGCTGAACAAAATGAAGATGCTAACAGAATGCGACCAAAGCGGAAAACTAAAACAAATACTCGATATGCTCTTGAAGAAAATCAGCCAAAAAAACGAAATCGAAAGCAGGAACCGGAAACAGAAGACTTTTATGAAAATGAAGCGGAAGACGATATCAACGTTGAAGAAGATTTGGATCTTGCCAAACTCGAGGAAGTATGTAAAAACCTCAAAATACGGAAACGTTCAAAGCAGGGTCCCTCGCTAGATGAACAACTTGTATTGGCTGACTCATATCCTGACTACTTCTTCTTTGAGAAACTTCCTCGTTCCGTGCTCTTCAATTTGGTTTTCTACGGCGAATGCTACACCTCGGCAATGTTTTCTGAGTATTACACTTACTGGAAGTGTCTACAATGCCGGACGTTCACATGTCCGGCCCAAGTACGCGTGACCAACGATTACAAAACATTCGAACGACGATATGAGCACAATCACCCGGATGTAAAGGTTGCAGAAGGAACACCATTCACCCCAATGGAGGCCCTCCCGGAAATTTTCGAGTTGTGTCGAAAAGCTGTTCTCAAGGTAAGGGAAAGTGTTCGGTGCCATGTACCTATACTGTTGAAGGTCCGTTTCACCTTCAATGTGTTTGAATCAAGTCAGTTCGTTATTACTCCATTGTGAGTAATACGTTATTCCATTGTTTGTTGTTGATATGTTTCACTGTTCGCGCCTATTGCTTTCAGATTTTTTCAGTACGTAATAGCGCTAGTGAACGGTAAAATCAACGCCCTATTCTATCGCAAATGTTGATTCGAAAATGAACCTTAGTTGGGCAAACTCTTCTCCACCGTGAACATATCTCGTCTGCATAACTTTTAATAAGCTATATAAATAATACAAGCTTGTCTTGATAGGACAGACTTGTGGTTCAGGGGGCGATCCCGGCATAGTGGGTTAGGGGCTATTCATAAACCACGTAGACATTTAAGGGGGGAGGGGGGATATACCAAAAGTCTACGTAGACATTTTTTACTCTCTACAAAACTGATATTCATACCTTCCACGCAGAAAAAAATCCGTCATAACAAACATATTACAGGTAAATCCAAACATTAAATTAATTTATTCTGGCCTCAAACATAAACTTGCTTTCTTTCAAACATATTCTATGTTTAAATCCAAGTGACATCACTGTTTGAAATTAAAATCACATTATGTTTATTTTCAACATATTAATGATACGAACAAACGTACAAATTTTAGATTTTACTGGTTGCGTTCTAAATTTATTTTATTTATTGTAAACTCAATAGCAAAAAAAAGCCGAGCAAAATTTTGCTTCTAAAAAGTACCATGTGCAACCTTCTGAAACTTTGTTAATTATCAATATAAACTTTATGTGAACAAAATTTTATGTTGATAAGATTTATAAACTTAAAATTTTCATAAAATATGTAAAATAAGATTTTTAGACACACAAATTTCAAAAATCCGTATATCTGTGAAAAATTTCGGTAGCCTATTAAAAATTTCATCATAGCTTAAAATAATATATTAAATAAAGTGGACAAAGTTTGAACTGTTTCCATCAAGTGGTTTGGACTACAGCTGGCCTCAAAGTTGACGCATCAACATGAGTATTTTCCTTTTTCACCAAATATTGACCATGCTGAAATATCGGTGCAAAAAAAGCTAGTCTATCTATCT
>JASCZW010001781.1:0-74073 GCA_034211315.2 Aedes japonicus
AATTTATCGCAAAAGGCCTCTGATTTTCTCCATTGGTCCCATTGGAACTACACAGTGGTTATAGTTCAGCAGACCACTGGTCTGAGATTTAACTGTTGAGGATATCAAGAACAATCTCCTCCACCACTTAAACATTGTCAATAAATGGCATTTCTAACCAGAACGTATTCTGTAAAGGGTGCGTCGACAATTATTGCAACACTTTCAATCCGGCGTATCTTTTATCCCACTTGACGGAAATTGACTAAATGTTTGCCCAGTTTCTCTTCAGATCCGCTCAGCCATGCTGTTGTCAGTGTTGTCAGTAAACCTTTCGCAAAACGATTTTGTTCACCCACATTGATCATTTCGAGCGGAATCCGAACATTTCGACGCCGGACTTGACCAACTTGACCAACTTTCGCCAAGTTTAGTCTAGAGGGCAAAGAAACGATCCGGTTTTGAAAAGGTAGAAGGTGCAGGACTTCCAAAATTGGGACGAACGAAAAGCTTGACAGTTGAAATCAGTAGGATCAGGAGTAGTTCATTTTTTTTTTTAACCAGTGCGATCTGGTGAGTTCATTCCAGTTTGAATTCTTATGAACGTATATTTCTCGTTTAGAACTTTAAATTGTACTTCGAATTCTTTTGTTCTTCAGGATAAGCTCTTCAGTAAAGCTCAGGAGGCAGTGAGTTTGGTTTTAAATTTGTATGGCACCAGTGCTTGCGGTTGGTTCACGACAAAATCTGGACACATACATTTTGTAATAAAAAGACAGTTTAGGTCAATTCATCAACCATTTTTTTGTGCAACGTGAACAATTGGCTTAAAACTGTGAGAAATTGACCAAAAATCTCTCTACGGAAACGTTCATTCCGGCCAAAAACATATAGAAACCACTAAAAGATAAGACTGGTTACTTTCACTTAAAAAAACTATTTAAAAAACCTGTTTTGAGCGTATTAGTAAAACGATTGTGATTGGGGAATTAGGTGAATTTAAAAATAACACTTCATTTGGTCACTTTAAAAAAATAAAAAATAAAACATTGAAACTCTTTTTCAAATTATCACTTTACTAGTTTACTAGTAATAATTTGAAAAAGTTTATCAATGTTTTATTTCTTATTTTTTTAAAGTGATCAAATGAAGTGTTAATTTTGGATTCTCCTTGTTTCCGCGTCCTACTCTTTTCATAAATCCTTAGCCTTTAATTCTTTGCCAGCATCCGTCCTAAGTAACACTTTTCGATGACCATTGTTCAGTTCGAAAGGTCTAATCCCTAGCTAAATAACATGTTGTTAGAGTTTATGCTTTGATCACGGCTTTCGTACAGACACCACATTTAAATTATAGTTTTGTATTTTCTGCACCTTAAACATCAGGACATATTATTAGTTGCTAATAATCATGATCAAAACACTCACCCTTTTCGATAATGAAGCGAACAATGAATTATTAATAATACCAACCGTATAGGTATATTTGTTGTTCAATCAATGACAATTAGAGAACAAGCACCAATCAAAAAACTATCAAGCAAATGAAAAGGAAACATTTTGTCGTTTCCGTAAATTATTTGATATCAAGTATTGGTAGATTGTCCCTAGCTTCGTCTAAGAGTGAATTGCGGCTAATCATGCCAGTATCACACCTTTTTCAGTGCCTTCAAATAAACGTACTACGACGTGGCAATTTAAAGCAAGAGAATGTGATACTGTCCTGTGATCATGCTGGCCTTTGCTGAGATTAGCCCTCTCACCTACGACAAGGTGACAACCATGATCTTCGAGAGGGAGATTTAACTGATGAGAGTCTTTTTGCGGACATTCTGAATATTCTAAATCTTTGTGAAGTGACCTTTAGCAAGAGGAATCTCTCCCACCACTAAAGTTCGCCAATAAATGGCATTTTTAACCAAACCATGTGTTGTAAAGGGTGCATCGACAATTATTGCAACACTTTCAAGCTTGTGTAACTTTTATCCCACTTGACCGAAATTAACTAAACTGTTGTCCAGATTCTCTTCAGATCCGCTCAGTCATGCCGTTGTCAGTGAGATTACAGTCGAGATGGAAGAAAATCAGCAAACCTTTCGCGAACCAATTTTATTCACCCGCATACACAATATCCTGGGTGGTCGCATAGCGCACTGGGAAAACTAATTGACGGTTTTCGCCCCAAATCGTATTCGGAGTTGGCAACACCCTCTCAGATTACAACGAAACTTTCTGGATGTGTAGACCACGACTTATTTAGTCATTATCTAGCCACTTTGCACACTTAGTTTCTTCATATATTTTTTTCTAGACTGTCTTTTGAAAAGGGCTTAACTTTTTTTTTAATCATTTTTTTTCAAATGTGCTTAATAAAAAAATTACTACTCCTACAAAAAAGTGTTGTATGGATGATTATCACAAAATAAGTCAAGTCTTAAGAAAAAAAATCCAAAATGAGTCCTACACTGGAAAAAAAAAACAATTTTTAAAAATTCAAAGTCGATTTAAAAAAACACCATTTTTGATTTCGATGAAATTTTGTCTCAAGATAGGTAATTATTTCCCTACCAACCGTTCATACATCACAAGATGGGCACTTTTAAGAAAACAAAGTTTTTCTAACAAAAACTTTTCATGGCCAGTGATTTTTGTCACGTGCTATGTAGTCATCTCAAAATGCAATGAAACTTAATTTGCGATGTGAGACAAAGCGAAGCACGCATATTCACGCAGACAGCACTCAAGAAGTACGATTCATTATACAATATTAGAAAACACGCATTTCGTACGTGCTACTGTAATTTCTACCAAAACGTTTCTCTCACCTTTTCTCACCTAATACTACGTAAGGCTATTTAGTAGAATCGAACTACCTAATCGACAGAAACGAATCAAGAGTTGTACCTGAACCAAATATAAACTAAACAAGAAAGTGAATCAGTGGTGACATTCAAAGTGTTACTTCTCTTTTCAAAAGGTTATTAAAAGCAGTTCTGAAAAGTGTTTACCCCTTTTCAAAAGACCGTCTGGAAAAAAAATGAAGAAACTAAGTATGCAAAGTGGCTTATCTAGTCATGGTTTACACACACAGAAAGTTTCGTTGTAATTTGAGAAGGTGCTACCAACATTTGTTCGAGTTGGCGCGAAAACCGTCAATAAACATGCATCATTGGACCATCTCAAGGGTCCTCCAAAGGTTCCCGAAACGGATGACCATAAGACAGTGGACCGTAAGCCAGTAGCTGGACGAAAACAGGGGAGGCGGATAGTGCACTGACTGTCAATTTCAAGCGGAATCCGAAAATTTCGACGCCGGACTTGACCAACTTGAACAACTTTCGCAAAGTTTAGTCCAGAGGGCAAAGGAACGCTCCGGTTTTGAAAAGGTAGAAGCAGCAGGACTTCCAAAATTGGGACGAACGAGAAGCTTGACGGTTGAAATCAGTAGGATCAGGAGTGGTTAATTTTTTTTCGAACCAGTACGATTTGGTGAGTTCATTCCAGTTTGAATTCTTATGAATGTATATTTCTCGTTTAGAACTTCAAATTGTATTTGGAATTGTTTGTTCTTCAGGAAAGCTCAGGAGGCACCGTGTTTGGTTTTAATTTCGTATGGCCCCAGTGCTTATGGCTGGTTCACGACAAAATATGGACACAGATAGATAAGACTGGTTACTTTCACTTTTTTTTAAAACACTACTTAAAAAACTTTTTGAGCGCATTAGTAGAACGATTGTGATTGGGAAACTAGGAGAATTTGAAATTAACGCTTCATTTGATCACTTTGAAAAAAATAGTAAATAAAACATTGAAACTCTTTTTCAAATTATCACTTTACTAGTGATACGGCGCATCACTTTACAAGTGATAATTTGAAAAAGTGGTTCAATGTTTTATTTATTATTTTATTTTTTAAAATGATCACATGAAGTGTTAATTTTAAATACTCCTAGTTTCCCAATCAAGACTGGTAAGTTTAAGCTTTATGTTTTCACTGTGTCATGATTTGTGAGTCACAACGAATGGTTGTTATGAGTTATTCAAAATCTTGTAGTTCGAACGGCGCAATAAAATTTTAACAATGTACAGAAGTTTAAGATCAAGTTTTCGACAGCATATATGTAAGGAATTTATGTCAATAAGGCATTTATTGTATTCTAGAGTACATACCTTTCAAATCTGAAGCCTCATTGCTGACTGTTGAGTACTGTTTCGAAAGTTTTCGTAAGTTCGTCAAGATTGAAGGAACCTGCTGACTATGTGCTCATCGTTCAATATAATTTATATGACAAACCATGGTTTGAAAATTTACGTATAATAAAATCGTAGTTCTGTATAGAATTTGTCCATTGAAAATATTAAAAAAAAATTAGGAAGTAGCTCATTAAATCTTCCAGTCCGCCTCTAAGCATATAGCTATAAGGTACCAGGTACTAAATTTGGAAGTCGTCTATATTGAATTATCTAAAAATTTTATATTCTGCCTACTATATCACAAAATATTGCGATTAGTTGAGCGAATTGGAGTCTTCCAGGGTGGTGCTCGAGTGAGCTCGGAGATTAATAGAAGCATAAAGTTGGCAGAACAATTGCTTACTTCACAAAATCCTTCAATTGTAATATAAAGTGTAAATAGACTCAACTTGCTTGTTGGCGATATCAGTTGTAAATTAGTTTGTAGAATGTGGTTGAAAAATTGAAAGTTTACAAAAATCCTAGTTGGGCATCTGCTGTGAACGTTTGTGTCGAGGCTTTGTTGCTCAATATCTTGTTATTGGGCATATCGCGTTTGTCCATATTTCGGTTACCTATTGTTCGGTAGCGCAAATGGTCTAGTAAGCACAGGGGAAAAAAATAATTAAGCTACTTCCTGGTGAGATAAAGTGGTTCGCCGGATGTGGTAGACCGGTGGTGGAGATCTTAAATAATTGTGATCCATATTATTCGTTCGCCGTACCCGCCGGGTCACCATATGTTGGGACAAGTAAACCACCATCACACTTTTTGAATGGTCCCAACAGTATCTTTACTGTTGGTTTAAATCGGTTCAAATCGGAAATCGGCACAAATATATAAATATTTCACTAGACTGCTTATCGTTTACCAAACCGAACCCCGCTGCCACCCAATCTCGTTATCCAACATCCCAGTGATTTCTCGTGGAAGTGCAGAGGTGTTCTCGGCTTCCAATAAAACGAGTATCATGTCAACATATTCCTACCCTTTCCTTACTTGACCTGTATTCGGGCGGGCCAGCGCCTGTACTGCCTTAGTTTGTGATCACCAGTTATCATATATTGAGGATATATGTTAGCCCAGCTTCATCTGTTGATTCTCTATGTAATTACAGCTGATCTGGCCATAACCGAGTAGCAAACTCGGGCGGTCAATCATGCTCATTCTTATGCTGAAATATTAAAGAAAGTTCTCTCATTAATCTAAACAAGATACGCTCGTGTTTTTTTCCTTTGATTCACAACAGTATTCAAGTTGGGGGCAATTTGTATTTCACGTAGTAGAATACCTCCATTAAAGGTTTGTCTTAAATCCTAACGAGCTCTGCTAAAACAGTTTAGAAAAAGACGAAATTAAGAACAAAACTAAGCGGTGGATACACCCCGGAATGAACTCACAAAATATTACAGTGTTCAATGAAGATAAGATTAAGTTTTTTTCTTCTAATTTATAGGAATCTCAGTCGTCATCCTTTGGAGATTCTGATCGATCTTCTATGTACACAAAGGTATTTTTTTACACGGGAGATGCGTTTCACTCTTACTATTAAAGTTGATCAGTTCACATGCATAATGATTTTAAATTGCTTCGATTTTGTTTGCATGTGTTTCCATGCAATGGTCAAAATACAGTGTTTAAAATGTTGAGTATTTACACCAAAAATTGTAATTTTTTTGAAAAACTGCCATACGATTCCTTTTTGCCCAAAACGTAAAATGTGATTCGAATTAGGTCGATGAGTTATTCCGTTCTGGAGTTATTGCCGAAAACAAACCGTGTAAAAAAAACGTGTAAAAAAACCTCAGTGGTTGTAAAAATGAATTTCTGTCTGTACGTCTGAACATTATAGACTCGAAAACTACTTAACCGATCGGCGTGAAATTTTATATGGAGGAATTTTTGGGACCAGAGAACGTTCCCATAATAGTAAGAGACCTCTCCTTTCTCTGGAAGCGAAGGGCTCCCATACAAACGAATCACAAATTTCTGCATATCTCGAGAACCAATCAAACGAATGGAACAAAATTTGGCCTGTAAGAGTTATTGGAGGCAAAACATGTGTCTATGATGGTTTGGGACCCCTCCACTTCTTCCAGAAACGAAGGCTCTCATACAAATGAAATAAGTGAAGAACTAATCGAGCAAATGGTTCCATATTTGGCATGTGGGGTTTTCTGGAGGCAAGAAATGTTTTTATGGTGGTTCGAGACCACTCCAATCTCCAATTTTTTTCTAATCTACAAAGGAAAGGAAGTTTTAGTTGGGCTGTGTTAACCGAAATGCATATAAAATATTCCAAAGTCCAGAGAATTGGCGTCTTCAGAAAAGTTTCTCAGAGCGTAACGAATCGTCTTTTGATATCGACATATTAATTCCAAATCATACTACAGAGATGGCGCTGCAATCTATCTTTGTGAAGTGAAGCTTTAGCGAGTTGCAGTCTTCGATAAAGATGTTGAGAATGTAAAATCATCTCATCATTTAAGTCAGTTGACTGAATCAGATTAGTTCAAAATTGCGCCGAAAAGATGGCGGAGGAATCTATCTTTGCCAATCCGACAAAAATGACAAAATGAGAAACTTAGCCCAAAATTGCAACTCTCTAGCGCTTAATTTGGTGAAGATAGACTGCAGCACCGTATCTGCGGCATGATTTGGAACTTATATGATAATGTCAAAAGAAGATAAACAACATACTGAAGAACTTCGTCAAAGATGGCAACTCTCTACACCTAGCCTTAAATGCGTGGTATGCAACTGTATGCAACACGTAGAAATCAAAACCTCCCCCCCCTTTGCAGCAGATTTCGGCGACCAATTTTACTAGATCCAGGTTTCTCTACAACCAAAGCACTTTTGAAACCATAAACTTTCAAATGGTGTACAAACATTGTGTCTACACCCGAAACAAAACGCAAGATTGTAATGCAATTTCGCATGATTTTGTTCCATTTATCGTAATGGATTGTTACTTGGAGAAAAAATGCAATATTAATCGTGGGAAAAAGGGCTACACATCAATTTGCCATCAAAGCCCAACAGTTGCTTCGATTGTCGAGGCACTCGGCGATACAGCAAGATTACTCAAGATTTCATTGCAAAAAGCTGCAATTGCATTTTTCGCCACCTATTCAGCTTTTGGGTGTAGGTTGTAATTTCAAAATTCTTGAAAGGGTTGAAATCCGCGTCAATATAGACCCTAATGTCTTACGTGTCAGTTTTTTTAATACCCGAGGAAGCCTAAAAACCGTTTGGGCTTCTGTCATCATTGATTGGGCCCTAAATTCTAGCTCAAAATTTGAATCCAGAACCGTGCGAATCCCTGTCAAGTTCTCGTGGCAGGTCATCGATCAAACAGCCATTCTGTTGTTGGCCTCGGATTTAGACAAATTATTATAGGGTGTCCCACATCAAATTGCATCACGGAAAGAACGCTTTAGAAAATAACCAATCAGGTATTTTGTATTGAAAATTTGGGTAGAAGAAGTGTCATTTTTTTTTGTATTTTTATCGCTGTCAGTTTTTTGAAAATTGGAAAAACTGGCGTCACCCGAAAAACGAATTCGTGAATTGATTTTGCCTGGAATGCCTCAAAGCAAATTCGTGAATTGATTTTGCCTGGGAATGCCTCAACTCTCTCATCGGGACATCGGAAAACAACTCGGAATCGTGCAGTTAACGGTGAGTCATGTGATTAAACGAAATGCTGAGCATCGAACGGACGGAGAAACGCGGTCAGAATGGATGTTCTATTAGTGATCAGGATCACAAGCGTATCGTGAAAGCATTTAACCGGAATCCCAAGGCTTCGGTCAAGTATGTGGCCAAAAAGTTGACTTTGTCCAAGTCTTTCGTTCAGAGAGCCAAGAATTAGGAGGCATCCGTACAAAGTGCAAAAGGCTCCTAATCGTGAAGAATTGCAAAATACGGTGGGAAAATCACGGGCATGTACACCCAGATGCGGACGAAGCCTCATTGTCTCATTATGGATGATGAGACTTACCTCAAGGCGGACCTCTGGCAGCTTCCGGGCTACTGTTCTTCACCGCCCAGCAGAAGTTTGATCTTCCGGAGGAAGTAAGGGAGCAGAAACTTTCAAAGTTTGCCAAGAAACACATTATTTGGCAGGCGATCTGCTCATCTGTTTGTGACTGCCGGGACATGAAGATCTACCTCAAGGATTGTCTACAGAATCGTCTGCTTCCTCTGTTGAAGCAACACGATCTTCTGGCCGGATCTAGCTTTGTGCCACAGTTCAAATGTTGTCCTGGGGTGGTACGAAGCCAACGAAGTCACTTTCATACCCAAGGACATGAACCCCTCCAAGGCAAGAGATCCAGGCCTCCAGGCCCATCGAGACCCATCGAAAAATACTGGGCAAGAGGAAGACATGAAGAAAAGTGTGTTTCCGTACAGAAGAAGCTGCAGCCTGTACTGATGTTGTACAGAACCTAATGAGTGCAGTTAAGCGTAAGATGCGAGCTTACGGTTATGGTATCGAAGTTGAATGAAATAAATATGCCAAAAGTTCATATTTTATTGTCTGAAAGTTTGAAAAGGATCGATCAACTAGGTAATTTTCTACAGCGTTTTTTCCGTGATGCAATTTGATGTGGGACACCCTTTAGTCTACAGATGATGAAAAATCGCAGACTATTGAATTAGGCTGTCTTCAGATCAGCAGCCAAGCTCATTTCATCATCATTTACATAATTTCTGACGCAATCCATCGATCATATGTGAATCAGACGCTAAAATTGAAACAGAAATTCAAATTTTTCAATATTTCACACGCTTTAACAAAAGTTCCAAAAATCTCACTATAAAAATACCCCCCCTCTTGAAATGCCACACACAAGATATCATCGCTGGATCCCGTTCCCATCGTAATCGTGATTTACACCTATCATGATTTTGCACTTCCCGCGTCCCCGCTTGGCCCGCCAACTCCTAAAAAGCAAACACCCGGAGAAAGTGCCTTTTAGCGTGATCTCCTCGTCTGGCATGGCTCTATTGAAAGTAAAAACTAAGGCATCCGTGGAGATCGTCCGGTTTCGTCGTCGTCTCGCCTCAAGAGCAGAGCGCTACTTTCGTTTGCCACTGACTTGTACCACCTCTCTTTCATGTTTTTTTCTTTTTGTTCGCCAATCCTCTGTTCCACTTTGACTACTTTCTTCCTCCGTCTAACGCGATGTTGCCACTTCCAAGCAACCAACCAGCCATTCAGTTATGTTCTTCATACTTCGTCGGCGTTGTGAGGCGCTACAAGCGATTCGCCTGATTGAAAAATATTCCGAAGAAAGTTGCTGGCTGGCCGCTGAACATCTTTCTCCAGCTTGGCCGCGACGACGGTGAGATGTCTGTCTGTCGGAGTTACGGCCGACTGACCAAGATTTCGTTTTCACTTTTTTATGTTTTAGTATTCAAAACCAGTTGGGTAAGTCGAAACCTTACTCGCGTCATTTATCGCGGTGGAAAATGTAACCCAGCTGATGGTTCGAAATGATAAACAAACATAATCCTCCTGTGGACCCACAAAACTAGAAACCAGTGCGCTTGGCCCGTCCGTCTCCCGAGTTCGTTGAACTGCTTTATTAGTTCTAGTATTCTTGACGTCCGCCAGCAAGCCAACAACCACCACCAACACCATCATCGGCGCTATTTTTGCGTCTTCCTTTCCACCTCACAAGTTCTAGGTCTAGGCGTAGAGGCGAAGCAATCAACTTTAAACCAAACCGAGGATGGATCATCACCAACACTGCCTTGTACCCGGCAGAATGTGCAATCCACAATGTGCTGCTTTTGGTCGTCGAGGAATAAACTGAATTGCCCCCTCCTCCACCTCCTTCTCCTTCCTCCCACTTCCTCAATTTGCTTCGCATTTAGCAGCTGTACATGACTTTTAATAACGTTGTTGGACAGTGAAAATATTCTCCAGAAAATTTGTTGGATTGTCTTTTGGATATCCACCTCGGGATTTCTCACAGTGTAGTGCTGTATTCCGGTTCACAGGCGAAAAAAAAAATCATTAGAAGAGTAGGTACATCTATTTTCGTTTCTTTTTCTTCGCCACCTCTTCCGTGCCGTTCTAGGCAGAACGAAATAAATGAAAACATGCCTTTGCCCCCTTCGTCGTCTTCCGTCCGTCGCGGCCTTCTTCGATGCCGGAAAGTAGGTGCCGAACCAAGTCGCCTATACAGGTTATGTGCCCCTCACAACACCGCCGCAATCGTTTTAGTTGGTTAGTAGAGAACTGGAGAAGCACACATTATCATAATGGGGAATACTTTTTCATCAGACCTGCTACTTCTTGGTGGCGTAGTTGGCTTGTTTTGAATTTTTATTTTTATTTGAATTGCCCGCGATTGTAAATTACTTGTTGATTCTATTAATCATACTCCCGCGGCACAAATGACACATCCCGACTTGAACGGAAAAATGTTTCCACTCATGGTCGTCCAGAGGGCATAATTTTCGACAGGGAAAAAAAAGTTCAACAAAAGAGTGTAACCCTTCGATGATTTGAGGTGGAGGTGGTGGGAAATGACAGTTCAAGTGGCACACAGCACGCAAGCAGGCGTGTTAGTTTCCATTACACGCAAATTTACTCTCACCGGCAATGGCGTCGATGTGAACTTAAAGGCTGTGACAGTGAAAATTAACGTCGTCGATAAAAGAGGGGGGGTGCTGTTGAGGATTGGAGGTTTCGGCAGTGAAAGCTTAGATGTTTGTCAAAAGTGGAGTCACTCAAATTTGAGTAAATGTAACTGGGATTGACAAGTCGACAAATCAAAAACATCCATCTGATTTGAGTCGATGTTTTTGATTTGTCGACTTGTCAATGCCAGTAACATTTACTCAAATTTGCGTGACTCCACTTTTGACGAAAGTGAGTCGCAAACGACACGAAACTGAGTCGAAATGGCTGTATGCCACGGCAGTTCAGAAAAATAGTGCATTAATACAAAATGTGTTTTTTGTCGATTTTTTTGCACGTCTCCCAAAATTTTTGAACGATCCTCTAATCTCTCACGATTTAGGAAGCAAAACGCCGAATAAGTTTAGCAGTATTTTTTTTGTCCTAAGCTCCACGATAATAATTTAAGTTGACAATTAAATTTAGAAGCTGATTAATAGTTGCATTGGAGTGAATCCAGCTGATTAGTAGTGCTTTAAGTTGATGTTATGTGATTGTATCTTCTGTTCGCTGTCCGCTTTTCTAGTCGTTTAAAGCCAATGAATATCTGTATTCCATGGATATCTGTATCTAAAGCGTATGATAACAAATGTCATAATTTAAGCTTGTTGATAAAAATGGCCATAAGTTTAAACAAAATAATATTTTATCATATATTAAATTTATAATATATTAAACTTCTAAAATTTAAATTCATTTGCATAAAATTCAGCAAGTATTTAAATTGATCATGAATCTATATTGATCATGAATCAAAATACATCATGAATCAAAATTCATC
Organism: Aedes japonicus; assembly: GCA_034211315.2. Taxonomy (NCBI): domain Eukaryota; kingdom Metazoa; phylum Arthropoda; class Insecta; order Diptera; family Culicidae; genus Aedes; species Aedes japonicus. Next base: position 11,693 of record JASCZW010001781.1, read on the forward strand.
ATGAATCAAAATTGATCATGCATCAAAATTCATCATGAATGAAAATTCATCATGGATGAAAATTCATCATTGATGAAAATTCATCATGAATTAAAATTCATCATGTATCAAAATGCATCATTAATTCGAATTCTTCATGTTTCGAAATGAATCGTGAATTGAATTTAAAATCAATCAATATTCCACATGTATTCAAATTAATAGTTAAAAGGAATTTATCATGCATTAAAATTTATATGCATCGTGCATTAATCAAGCAAGCTTTAATGCTGCACACTTTTATACAACAGACCTGATTTAGGTGGTATTTGACTCGAATTTACATGAAATACCCATGAGTTTATGCAAAAACCAGAATTCCGGAAAAATACATGATTCCATCAAACTAAACTAATTACATCGGTTTTGTTTTTGATTTAATGACATTTTTTTCGATAGATGCATAATGAATGAAAATCCCCTACAAATCGACATTCATTCAAATACGAGCACAAAGGTAAAAATTATCATGAAAAAGATTAATCGAGATAAACAAATTTCAGGAAGCTAAACTGTTCGTGAATTGAATATTTTCTCGAATTTGAATTTTTCTTTACTATTATTGACTTTATTACGAATACATAATAAAAAAACTTCATGGTGGGTAAATATGTATCGAAAATAAGAATTCATCATGAAGCAATTCAGCATGAGCTCATTTGGGTTCACATTTGAAATTATAATAAATGAAAATTCCTACAATTTCTAAATGCGTTATACGTTAAAATAAACAACCATGATGAAAAGATTCATTAAGGAAACAAAATATGAAACTAAATCGTTCATGAATCAAAAATCTTGACGTCCTTAAAGTTCCTAAATTTATCAAAAACTTATTTATCAACAATTTAAATTTATCATGAATTTAAATCACGATTTCATTCAAGGTATTCAAAGAAATCAGAGATTGAGTATATATAAGAACTCACCATGAATAATAACAACCAGTCTTGACGACTTGCAAAATTTAACATAAATTCTAGTTCAACATATATTGAAATTTATCGTGAAAAGAATTTCATCATGAATTGATGTTCATCATAAATTCAAAATCAGCGTGAAAAAAAACTAACTAACTAAAAACTAATGTAATGAAATTCATTATGAATCCAAATTCATTATGAATTAAAATTTATCATGAATTAAAATTCATCATGAACTAATATTCATCATTAGTTAAAATGCATTCTTAATTAAAATTCATCATAAATTAAAATTCATAATGCATTAAAATTCATCATGGATTTAAAATTTATCATAATTTTAAATGCATCATGCATTTAAGTTCATCATGAATTAATAATCATCATTAATCAAAATACATCATGAATTCAAATTCATGATGACTCAAAATTCATCATAAATAAAAACTCATCATGAATGAATTTCAACTCAAGATCATGAATTTCAACACATCATCATGAGTTCCAATTCATCATCATTTTCCATTTATCATCATGAATTTTTATTCATCATCATGAATTTCAGCTCATCATCATGGCATCATACATTGAAATCCATTTTTAATTTAAATTCAGCATTAATTCAAATTCGTCATTCATAGTTTTTTTTATGAATAACAATTCATCATAAATTAAAATTCACCATGAATGAAAATTCACAACTTCAATTGTAATTCATGGAGAATTTCAATTTCAACCAGAGGTGCATTCGTGTCCAACAGGATAATTTTAAGGCATTATCGAATATCAACTCATATACAAACTTAAATTACTTCATCGCAATGTCCGACAGTCGATCAAATCGGAAGTTGCTTTTCCTGATATCCCTGTTTAATTTTTAGTTGTGAGTATCGTTAAAATTTTAATTTGTAAGCCGAATCTCGGTAATTTTTTAACTGTATCTCAGTTTGCATTAATCATGCATTAAAAGCCATCATGAATGAAATTCATCATGCATTGAAGTTCATCATGAATTGAAGTTCATAAAGAATTTATGTTCATCACGAATTGAAATTCATCATGAAATGAGATTAAGCATAAATTATAATTCATCATGGAAATAAATTCATCACGAATTGGAACTACTCATGACTTGAAAGCAAACAAATCAAAATGCTAATGGATTTAAAAAATCATCAAGGATAAAATATTAATCATTAAACTATTCATTATAAGGTATGATTCAATAATTTGCCAAGAATCAAAAGTCGAAATATACATTATGAATTGAATTCATCAGGAATAAAAAATCTTTCCTGATATTAAAATTCATCATGAGTTAAAAATTCATTATCAAAAAAATGTCCATAATGAACTATAAATTCAAACTAAAAATGCATCTTGAAGTGGAAAACCACAATGCCTAAAATTCAAATATAATTAATTAGGGTTTTAAAATTAGGATTTGAAAATTCATCATGCTTTGACAATTAATCATAACTTCGATGACGACCAACATATGATTTCAATTCACCATGAATTAAAAATGTATCATGATCGAAAAATTCATCATGAGTTAAAAAAATATCATCATGCTTGAAAAGTTCACAATAAACTTTAAAAAATACGCCTGGAAATAAAATATCACCATGAAGTAGATGTAAACAATTAAAAATTTATTAGTATTAAAACATGTATCGTGAGTCAATTTTTTCACAAAATTCATCATAAAAAACAAATTGATCATGAATTAGAAAATTATCGTAAACTGGAAATATACAATTATAAATTCATTAGGATTTAAATTATCAACATGATTAAAAATTCATATTAAATTAAAAATTAATCATCAAACCAAAATTGTTCATCATATATTCATAAGACATTATGACTTAAAAGTTTGTTAACACTAAAAATTCTTAGTTCAAAATTCATTACGATACACAAATTCAACGTAAGTCGAAAATTTATCATCAAAAAAATTTATCTTCATTTACATTCATTCAGTACATAAATTCAGTCCCATTCATTATAAATTATGATTGAATTTAATATTGAAGATCTACTGTTCAAATTCCATAATACAAAAATTATAAATACACATGATTAAAGATTGTTTTGTTTGAACTAGCAGATTACCATGAATTGAAAGTATACAGTAAAAAATGCATTAGAATTTAAAAATTCATCATGATTCGATAATTCATAATTAATTCAAAATTCAACAAACAAAAATTCAAAACGAATCAAGTACATTATAAATAATTATTCAAAACGTCATCAATAATTGAATATTCGAAATTTACAGTTAAAAATTTAATTTGATCTGAATTCATCATGTATGAAAAATTCATCATACCTAGTTAAAAAATCAAAAATGTACATCCAAAATTGGAAACTAATCACCAAAATATGTAATTGATAAAAAATTAATTAAAATTTCACCATATATTAAAGAATATATTGTGCATTAAAATATCGTCAGGAAGTGGAAATATACAATTTTAATTTATTAGGATTTGAAAATTCATTAGAATTTAAAAATTTATCATGAACAAAATATTTATCATCAAACAAAATTTCATCTTGAAAACATATTCATTATGAATTTTGATTTATAAATTCATCGAGAGATTATTATGGATAATTTACAGTTTAAAATTCATTATGATTCAAAAATTCACCGTGAGTTAAAAATCTTCATCACAAAAACATTCCGATATTGAAATTCATCATGAGTGAAAATTCACCATGAATAACAATTCATCATGAATCAAAATTCATGATGTTTTCAAAATTTGAAAGTGGCTCAAGGTGTTTACTCAAACAGTTCACGTTTTCCTCAAAACATTCTACAATTTTGAATCATGGTCTGCCGATGTTTGCATTAATTTTCATTTTCTTGATTGAAGATTTAAGGAGTGTATCGAATATAAGCTATCCACATACATTTGCATTGTACGCATGTATTTGTGATGGTTTTTTATGCTCTGAACACTGCATGCTGTGCGTTTGACTGTCAGCTTTATTTTGTTTACTTGTTTGTGCGGTTCAAATTCTGCGTTTTCAAAATGTCGCGTACTGAAAAGGAAGTGAAAATGAAGGTTCTGGACACATGGCTAAGTGAGAAGGGTATTACTATGCATAAATTGGCGAAGCGGTTTGGAATTCATCATGCGAGTGTTAAAACCATCATTAATAAGTTTGGGAAACAATATTCTTTGGATGAGCTACCAGGAAGAGGCAGAAAACCCGGTTCTTCCAACCCGCAACTGGAGCAGAAAGTGGTATCTCTAATCATGAAGAACAAATCAATTTCAATACGTGATCCAGCGTATCAAGACGCAAAACCACCGAAAGACCTACAAGAAGCAGAAAATCTCGAAACAAAGTGCAGAACAGAAGAAGCGAGCAGCAACAAGGGCCCGGAAAATGTATTCGCGTCTTTTGCAGCGTCCGGATGCATGCGTTTTGATGGACGATGAGACCTATGTAAAGGAGGACTCAAAAACCCTTTCAGGTCCACAATACTTTACTGCCGTCGTTGGAGAGGATGTGAGCGATGCGGAAAGGTCGATTCAAGTGGGGAAATTCGGTCGAAAGGTACTGGTGTGGCAAGCAATATGTTCCTGTGGTTTGAAGTCAACCATTTTTTACACTACCGGAACTATAAACGCGGAAATCTATCGATCTGAGTGTCTCCAGAAGAGATTGTTGCCTTTATATAAGAAGCATAGAACACCTCCACTGTTTTGGCCGGATTTAGCGTCGGCTCACTATGCCAAAACCACTCTCAATTGGCTTGCGGAAAAGGGTATAGATTTCGTTGAGAAAAATATCAATCCACCAAATTGCCCTCAGCTTCGACCCATCGAACGTTACTGGGCAATCGTGAAGAGGGTCTTCAAGAAGACTGGTAAGGCAGCTGGGAACATGCAGGAGTTCAAAAAAATTTGGGCTCAAGCGTCCAAAAAATGCGATGCAACACTTGTCCGGAACTTGATGAAGAGCATTCGATCCAAAGTTCGAAAATTCGTGAAAGAATAACTTAAATTTCATCCGGTCTTCATTATGTTCAAGTTTAACCTCGTACAATAAAGGATCAATTTTTTGTATGAATAAAATATCGGTTTTCAACATAATTTGAAAGAAAGTTTGTGGATAGCTTATTTTCGATACACTCCTTATCAAGAGGTGAGGTTAAATATTGGCCAACGAATCATATTCTGGGGCAATTTGAAGACAATCTTCTACCAGTGGCTTTAAGAAAATAAAGGGTTTAAATTCAGATTTTTCCAGCCGAGCATAAATAACACTCAGACATATTTTGAAATACTGTTAAACCTTAAGTTTAACCCATTGGAGAACTGGAAATTGATCAAATAATAAGCTTGATAATCAGAAGGTCAGTTCAAAAATTCCTAACCTTCATATTTGCATATTTGAAACCCTGACCTCTATTCCACCAACTTCGAGCGAAGAAACATCGCAAATCCCTGAACAGATTTCCGAATAGCTGTCAAATAATTCGCACCGGGATTCATCGGATCTCAATCAAATCCTATCTTCCCCATGTCATCTTCGAGAGCCTCATTTTTTTCCCGGACGTGTCACTTTCAGCCCAGCCTAATCTGTCCCATATCTTGTCCATCATCGATACGACAACGGCAGCTTAAGAGAACATCCCCACCTCCCCCCGCCCAACCCATCATCATCGTATCATGTATCATCTTCGAACTATGCTGCGAAAGTGAAAAGGTCTACGATAAATGTCCGTCCATAGCCGCGGAAGCTCCAAGAGGAAAACACTTTACTTCACGCAACAAAGCCGACCCAGCGGTGAAGGACGAGAAAAAGAAGAAGAAGAAGAAGAGAAAAACACATCATTAATAATTTCCCACTGACAAGAAGCACGTTAGGGTTCACACGTATTATGTCATTGCTGATAGCCGTAGCCGAAAACCGGTCCAAACCGGCCGGCCGGTTTCCTACGCACTTTTCCGGTAGCCCTTGTTTTGGATTGCCAGCGTCCATTTGAGATTTTCTTCTTTTCCTTCGCCGTCGTTGTCGTCTTCGCTCGAAACCTTGGATCGATTAGTGAGGTTATGGTGCGTGTCACTATTGAATGAAGTTTGAGACTCGGAACTTTTCACGATGGACGGTGGAAATTGTAGATTGTTTGGTGCACACAGTTGACCATGCTTTTTGAAGCGAGTTTCGGAAAGCCAAAGCATGTGGAAAAAAGGCCATTGCGAGTTAGGTTTGAAAACCAATGCCACAGTTGATTAGAAATAGAGGATAACAAAATCATGTTAGAACAGTGATTAGGAAAATGTAAATCGTTCACTGATACTGCTAGTGAATGCTTAGTGGGATAGTTCCATAGGACTCAGCTATTTTTTTTCAAATCAACTCTGGTACCGATCAAAATAACTTTACAGAGTATTTAAAAATTAATAAGTTAAAGTTAAACAAACTTAACAATCACAAAGCTTTATTTAAAAGTAGACTAAATCTCTGTCGCTGAATTGAAATATATTAAAATATTAACTGCTTGATTGAGCATTATGAAGTCATACGTGATGTTTGAAATTTTAAATTCAATCGACTGTGGCATTTATGAACAAATACGACATTCCACTAAATATTCTCAGTTGAACCGAAATCATGGCGTGGATGCATTATTTTATCTGTTTAAATAAAAGATGATATTTTACACAATTGCCTGTTCGTGAGCCTGGCAAAAATACACACCGTAATAAAGGACAAAGTAAATAAAGATTACCACAGTATTTCGAAACGGATTGTTGGAACCATGCACAGCAGTGCCAATAGAACTGTGCCATGCTGTGTTGAATTCGAAATTAGCCGTTCAATTGAATTAATTGATATTAACAGTTCTAAGGTAACATTAAATATTTTTCTGGTAACCAAATTACAGATCACTAAAATCAGTATTCATTTCCTAATCACTGAATAAAAGCAGGTAACCAATATTATTCGATATGAGTTCTCTCCGAACCATGAGGAAAGTAGTGGAAATTTCGAATATTTATTAAAATCAGTCATCTGTTTCATAGAACAAACTGATTGCTTGACAAGACAAACCTTGTAATAACAAGTGCCACAGGTGATTTGTAAGACACAACTACTTACGATCGAATCTGGATAACAGAATTGAGTGGCTGCAGAGTTCGTTTTCAGTAAACGATAAGCTGAATAAAATATTTAAATATTGGTACCGATTTCTGATATGAACCAATTTATACCAACAGTAGAGATGCTATTGGAACCACTCACAAAGTGTGATGGTGGTTTTTCGGTTGGAAATTTTTAACGCTTGAGAGCCTATTTGGATCGATTTATACAATCAGTAAGATGCTTTTGGAGCCTCACAAAATTGGATAGTGGTTAACTTGCCTCAGAATACGGTGGCATGGCGAGTAGGATGAACCAATCAATCAATTGTGATCCCCATCACCGGCCAACCACAACCGGTGAACTACCACATCTCACCAGAAAGCAGCTTTATTGTTGTTGTTTTTACTGTGCTCACTCTGTCACTCGCGACGCTAAACAATAGATAACGAAACAATACGAAGCGTGCCATGTCCAATAGCAAAACAGTGCGCATTAAAGCATCGACACAACCGTTCACAGTCGGTACTCGAAGCAAACGCTTTTTTCTTCAACATTCAATTTTTACAACTGCATCCGACAAACGATTTTACTACTGTAACTAATATCTGCATCAATCAAGTAGACGCTTTTGAAGCTCGACCAATCGAGATGTTTTTGAGTGATTATAGTGATTGATATAATTTGAGACAACTCAATGCAGACGTCTTGCAAATTTAGATTCATGATGAATTGAAGTTCATCATGAATTGAAATTTATCATGTATTGAAATTCATCATGAATCGAGATTCACCATGAATTCAAAATCATCATCAATTCAAGAGGTCCTCCCTAAGCTCAGTCGGTAAAGGCGGAACTACAAAGCGACACTATGCTGGAGATGGCTAGGTTCGACTCCCGGTCAGGTCTAGGAATATTTCGTTGAGGAAAATTTCTCGACTACCCTGGGCATAGGGTATGATTGTACTTGCACTAAGGTATAAATGGTACCTGGCATCGAACGCTATCAACTTAATAACTGTGGAAGTGCATTTAGAACACTAAGTTGAGAGCAAGAAATAAGCGAACTGTGAAAGGAATAAGCTTGAAATGTTAGAGAAGAAGATATGAAGATGCGTTCAAATACATCATAAATTCAAATTCTTAAACAAAAATCTGAGAACTTTATGCATCGGACGAGAAGAAAAGCCTTCGGCCCCAGCCCAACTATTAAAGAATTTTATTCATGATTAATTTATGATGTTGGATACATGATGAATTTGAACTCATGTTGAATATGAACTCGTGACGAATTTTCGTTCATGATGAATTTTAACTCATCACGAACTTTAATTCATCAAAATAATCAATAGAATTTTGCAAGATGACGTCACTGGTGTATGTGTAGTTCATCCTGATGAATGGAATTCAGTTTTAACAGGTATTCGTGGTTTGTTTGTTTTCGAATTCAAACGGATGAACTGCCCTCAAATTAACAAACCACGGATACTTGTCAAATGAAATTCATCCGATTCATTTTGTGAGGTTATGTTAGGTTGTGTAAAACTCACCACATGATAGATTCGAATTCATGATTGGTTTCATTTGGTTCCATGATTAATTTGAATGCATGATAAATTTTAGTACACACTTAGTTTATTGCGACGAGAATCCAACAGCAGATTATTTCGGCATATCAATTTACAAAGATTCAGTTAAAAGATTACCAAGATTCAGCTAAAAAATTGACTCAGCGATGCCCAGCTCACAGCTAAACAATAAACAGGGATATCAGCCAAAGAACAGGCCGAGTTGATCGATTGTTGAGTATTTTGATGAGGTCATTTGAGTGTGTACATGAATAGAAATACAAAAATGTATTGAAATTCTCAATGAATTACAATTTCATGATGAATTTTAATTCCAGATAAATTTTAGTTCATGAGGAATTTTTATTCATGATGAATTTCTATTCATGATGATTTTTTTTTAAATGAATTTTTATGCATGATGAATTTTCAGCAATGATGAATTTTTATTCATGATGAATTTATATTCATGATTTTTTTTTATTCATTATGAATTCTTATCCATGATGAATTTCAATTCATGATGAACGTTACTTCATGATGAATGTTAATTCATGATGAATGTTAATTCATGATGAATGTTAATTCATGATGCATGTTAATTCATGATGAATGTTAATTCTTGATGAATGTTAATTCATGATGAATGTTAATTCATGATGAATGTTAATTCATGATGAATGTTAATTCATGATGAATGTTAATTCATGATGAATGTTAATTCATGATGAATGTCAATTCATGATGAATGTTAATTCATGATGAATGTTAATTCATGATGAATGTTAATTCATGATGCATGTTAATTCATGATGAATGTTAATTCATGATGAATGTTAATTCATGATGAATGTTAATTCATGATGAATGTCAATTCATGATGAATGTTAATTCATGATGAATGTTAATTCATGATGTATGTTAATTCATGATGAATGTTAATTCATGATGAATGTTAATTCATGATGAATGTTAATTCATGATGAATGTTAATTCATGATGAACGTTAATTCATGATGAATGTTAATTCTCGATAAAAGTTAATTCATGATGAATGTTAATTCATGATGAATGTTAATTCATGATGAATGTAAATTCTTGATGAATGTTAATTCATGATGAATGTTAATTCATGATTAATTCTACTTTATGATGAATTCTAATTCGTGATGAATGTTAATTCATGATGAATGTTAATTCATGATAAATATTAATTCATGGTGAATGTTAATTCATGGTGAATGTTAATTCATGATGAATGTTACTTCATGATGAATGTTAATTCATGATGAATGTCAATTCATGATGAATGTCAATTCATGATGCATGTTAATTCATGATGCATGTTAATTCATGATGAATGTTATTTTATGATGAATGTTAATTCATGATGAATGTTAATTCATGATGAATGTTAATTCATGATGAATGTTAATTCATGATGAATGTTAATTCATGATGAATGTTAATTCATGATGAATGTTAATTCATGATGAATGTTAATTCATGATGAATGTTAATTCATGATGAATGTTAATTCATGATGAATGTTAATTCATGATGAATGTTAATTCATGATGAATGTTAATTCATGATGAATGTTAATTCATGATGAATGTTAATTCATGATGAATGTTAATTCATGATGAATGTTAATTCATGATGAATGTTAATTCATGATGAATGTTAATTCATGATGAATATTAATTCATGATGAATGTTAATTCATGATGAATGTTAATTCATGATGAATGTTAATTCATGATGAATGTTAATTCATGATGAAGGTTAATTCATGATGAATGTTAAATCATGATGAATGTTAATTAATGATGAATGTTAATTAATGATGAATATTAATTGATGATAAATGTTAATTCTTGATGGATGTTAATTCATGATGAATTTTAAATCATGATGATTTTTTATTAATGATGAATTTTTATAATTAAATTTCAATTTTTTTAATTCATGATGAATTTTAAATATATTACTTTAAATATTCATCATCAATTTAAATTCATCCTGAATTGAAATTCAATTAATTGTAATTAAATCAATTAATTGAATATCAATTCAGGATGAATTTGAATTTATGATGAATCTGAATTCATTATACGAATTTCATATTTCGATTTTCTATTCAATTTCATTTCATTTCATAATGGATTTCAATTCAAGATGATGTATTTCAAATCATATAATATGTAATTTACGATGATTTTAGGTTCAATGACGTTTTTTTTTCATGTGTAATATACAAATCATGATGAAATTTTAAATCTCAGATGAATGTTGTCAATGCAGATCGTTTTCCAGTTCATGATGACTTTTTAATTTATTGTGAATTTATAATTCATGAAGCAATATTTTTTGAAGATGAATTCTTGATGAACCTTTGAACCATGATGAATTCAATTCATAATGAATTTCTCGATATATTATTCTTGGAGACGACCCCGGCGTAGTGGTTCACATCTATACCTCTCTCACAAAAGTCACGAGTTCTTATCTCATCCTCGGACAAGTTATGAAAATACCAAAAGAAGTGTTTGAGTGCCTACGATGGGAGATGAACAAGCCCAAGGTTGAAAGTTTCAATAATGTAGAAAAAAAAAGAGATTTTTTATGATTTTTTATTCATGATGAATTTTGATTCATAGTCATTTTTGATTCATGATAAATTTTGATTCATGATGAAATTTAAACATGATAAATTTTGATTCATGATGAACTTTAATTTATGATGAATGTTAATTCATGATGACTGTTAAGTCATGATGAATGTTTATTTATTATGAATGTTGATTCATGGTGAATGTTAATTCATGATGAATTTTAATAATTCATGATGAATATGAATTCATGGTGAATTTGTATTCTTAAAATATTTCACTTCAAGACGAATTTCATTTCATGATGGATTTCAATTCAGAATAATGAATTTCAAAGCATGTAATATGTAATTCACGATGAATTTTTAATCTATGACGATTTTTTTTCATGTTGAATTTACAAATCATAATGAATTTTCAAATCTTAATGAGTTTTTTATTGTTTCTTGCCAATGCATGAAGGTTTTCCAATTCAAGATGAATTTTCTTGATGAATTTATGGTGAATTTAAAATTCATGATGGAATATTGTTTTGATGATGAATTTATGATGAATTTTTGAACCAGGATGCATTCAATTTATAATAAATTGTTCAATATTTGCTTCTTGGGGGCGACCCTGGGGGCGATCCATACCTCTCACGCCAAAGTCACAAGTTCGAATCTCATCCCCGGACAAGTAAGGAAAAAAACCAAAGAGATATTTGAGTGACTACAACGGGAGATGAATCAACACAAGGATGAAAATCTCAATAATTTAGAGAAAAAAAATGATTCTATATGAATTTTTACGTCATAAAAATAATAATAATATTAATAAAAATAATAATCATGAATTTTGGTTTGATCATGAATAATCAATTACTTGATTTCAATTAAAGTTGATTTACAATTCGAGATTAATTTTCAATTTACGGTAAATTTATAATTTATGATAGATTTTTTTATGGTGAAAATGATGATGAATTTTTAAACCCTGATGAATTTTTCATTGTTACTTCCAATTCATGATGATTCAAATTCAAGTTGAATTTTATTTCATTGTGAATGAGTTTGATTATGAATTTTTAACTCATGATGTAGTTTTAAACCATGATGAATTTTCAATTCATGATAAACTAAAATCCCAATGAATTTTTAACTGTAAAATTTGAATTAAATTTTCAAATTGCAAATGAATACAAGTTTGTAACAGAATTTATAATGAACATTTTATTTATGTTGAATTATCAGTTCATCGTGGGATTTCAATTCATGATTTTTGTTCAACATTTTTTTTTACAATTTTATTTATTTGAAAAGGCTCAATCGAATCAACTTAAACAGAGCCAAGTTTTCATTATGATATACATCTGTAGTCTTGAAACTAAAGTTAGTGAGGTAAAACCGATTACTCGCGGTCTTCTCGAGGTTAATGATGTTCAACAAGAATGTGATTTTTAAAGTAAAAATTCAAGCCTAATTGGCCCACTGTACAATGCATCTCAATTAGAGACATTACCATTCTACATGAAAAATCGGACTTCGGTCTTAATGTGTTGTCCGTCACGGTATCATGATTTTTGATGAATCTTGACTCATGATGAATCCTGATTAATGATGAATTTTGATTCATCATAAGATGAGTTTTTATCCTCGATGATCTATATTTACAGTTAACATCGTATAATTGTTAAAGAGTAAATTTAAATTTCCAACGAAATCAACAGTGACCTTCCACATCAAAATTAACGTTTTCATTCCTCCGATTTACCGGTGTCCAAATGTGTTATTTAAATTCAAAAAATTATAGAAACACTGCTGATTCTAATCTACACAGTAGTGTTGAACAACCCCGTAAATTGCTAATCAACGAGTCGGACTCCATTATAAATAACTTTTTGTATGTCAGATTCCATCCGTTTTAGATTTTTAGACAACACCATCGGAGGAAGCCCCCTTTCGGTCATGCTTGGTAAAGTGTTCATTATTATTTATCACTCTCACCACAGCACACGCATATCTAAAAACATTATCCATGTTTCAACTCACCGGGAAGCAGCAGCTAATAATAAAAGAAGGCTTCGATTCACTCCGCTGGGCACGGCGAATTTAGATTTACTATCTTAGGAAGAAAAATCCAAACTGGCGCCATCTCGGTGTCATTTTTGCGCTGAATTAAAATGCGGTAAACACCGACTGCTTGGATAATAAATCACCGTTGGCCGTTGGCCGCTGCGAAATCCGATTTAAATTAGTCTCTCTCTCTCTCTCACTCGATTCCGTTGTTTGTTTGTGGAATTTCCCGACTCGTTTGAACTCATTAGAAATTCATCACCAGTCATTGGCAGCGGCAATGACGGCGATGACACGTTGACAGTCTCTGCTAGCGGGAGGTTGGCAATACGCAAAAAGCTCCACCCACCTGCAAGCCACGAGAACGTGACTCCGGTTCTGAGACGTAGAAGATCGTAGGAATTGGTTCAAGATCTCTTGACCTTTGGTTTCGAGTTCCAGCCTGTTCTATTGTCAAAATATGAAACGTGTCAAATTTGACAAATTACCGTTAATCAAAAGGGGAAATGTTCACGTTCCTCGGTGCGAGGAGACGTGACCTAACTGTCATTGCTTCCGCCATGACAAAAGTAGAACCCCCATTTGTTGACACTCTTATCGAACCTAAATTATCGACCTCGAGCTCAAAATTACGTGCTCGGTTCAAGTTCCCGCAATCGTAGGCCTAGTTACTCTGCCATCGTCACCGCGTGGTCGGACATTCCGATAAATAAACGATGAATCATGAAGAATGCAGAGGCAAACTAATTGTGCCACACGATTCAACCGGCCGTTGACCCTTCGCCTCGCGGCGTGGGGTGGACCGGGACCGGTTTGGTCAAGTGAACTATAAAGTGACCCCGTCCGAAGGCCTACCGGCCGGGAAGCACGTGGCAGGATGAAAGAGCGAGAGAAAGCGCCGGTAAAAGGCTGACCCTTTCCAGCCCGAATCAATCAAGCACGCCATCCCGCTATCCCGGGGTAGGGGCGGTTCCGGCAGGGGCCGGTAAATGCTAATTCCGAATTCTAGTACGAGGCGAAAACTAGGCCGCGATTCGTTTACAACCGGCCAGTTGCTAGGCAACAGGCTCCACTCTAGGCCGGTAACTATAATAAAAGGCTGAAAATCACACTGCGAAGGCCTACTGCGGGTTCCAAGCGACTTTCCTGGGAGGGAACAAGGGGAGGGGGGGGAACCAAATGTCTTCCGTTTGCTAGAATTTCGCTCACAGTAGCAATTTGCTGGGTTGTACCTTGCACTTTAAGTTGTATAACACGGGGTAGTTCGGATTCAAAGCAAATACCACAGTTGATCATAGAGTAAAAATCTAAAATCGAGATCGACTGTGATAATTTATGTTCGATTTGTCAGAAGTCAGTTGCTTGCTCTTCTTCCAGCTCAAAAGAAAACAACAAACCCTCGTGAAGTGGCCGCGTAAGTCTTCCCCTTCGCCAGCAGGCAATCCAGAGGGAATTAGAGAAACCGATCAGTAAATGGAAAATTATGACTGCATATGTGTCTGACGTACACGGCTGCTACTACACTTCAATTGCCACAGCCACTTATCGGGCTTGGTCTTCTCTTCTTCTTCTCTGCCATGCCTGCAGTCCATTTAAAGTGGGAGAAAACACAAGATAGATTAATCCCCATCAACTCATTCGAATGCTTCCTCTTCCTCTTCTTTGCTACCAACACTTTCGGAATTACGCGCAGGAGGGCCCCTGCTACTTAATGTAATGTGTGCTGATGTTAGGTTAGGTCGTAAAAGTCCCTTCGGGAGTGGTTTTTATTGAGGCACGTCTTGCCAGCCGGAGCGAATAGGAGGGGATCCCATCCCGAGTGGTGAAACGTGGTTGCCGTGGAGATAATCCGCGGTCCGCCACCACAGGTGGGAATTTGTTGAAACTATCGTAAAAGTTAATGAAAATTTATTCCCTTTTACTCACGAACGACGCTGAATATGGCTGCTCGTGACGCTTTGGCGAGCAGCGCTGGAATGATGCTAGGGGTCCCGGACCGATGCTGACGGCCAGGGGTTGTGGACTTACCTGGAATAGGAAATAGAGAAAAGGGAAATGTTAGATTGACTAGTATAAATGCAGTGGAAATAGAACACTACCACAGTTTATTGGTAATGAACTGTGGGTCCCTAATGAGTCATGGATGAATAAGGTTTGTTGATATTGGAAATTTCTCATGATCACAAGCCTGATCAGAGGTCATAGTAGTCGGCACAGTTTCTTGTGACAATCGACATATCGCACTCATCAACACATGAGCCGGGACCAGAGATTTATTTGCCTCAGAAAAATCTCTTCGACGTCCACTGGGATTGACCCAAGCCAAACCCACTGGAGTGCCAAGTAGCAGTCACGTTTACCACTACACCATCGGAGGCGGCAGATTCGTCTATTTGTACCGGATGGAAAAAAACATTACCAAACAAAAATGTCACGATCGTTTTATACCACGACATTTTCGCTAGAGACCATGACATGTACCAAAAGACATGATTGTATTTCAATATTTTTTAACAAATGATTGACTTGTGCGAAATCTCTAAATACTAAGCTACAATGAATGATTGTTGATATTATTCGTCAAAAATTACTGAACATAAGCAAAATTAGATAATTAGAACGATTCAACGTCATACGAATATGTCAAACGATTTTTTTCTGCTGTTTTTGAACGTTCTTCTACCGTTTGTGTTTTACTAAATAAGATGACAACAGCACAAAGCGACGCGGCGAACGAAGTGAAAGCCAATCACCATTTACATCCCTGCTCATGATTCATCGTCGCTGGAACAAATATTTCGCAATTACCACAGTATATCACATGTCAAATTACTAATTTGCTGGAAAACTATAGCTTTTGGTACTACAAGCTTGATGATATTAAGACATTTTAATCGAATGATTTTTGGTTCAACGATGCCTGGACCTACGGATATTTGATTTAATTTAACACCAAAGTGTTAAATTCGACGAACTCTACTACTTCATCAAATGAAGATAAATCCGGAATAAGGGCGAATCAGCCTTCATCGATTTCTCTTCATGCACTTCTCCTCTTTGAAAGTAAGGTGGCAAGAAGGTAATTTGATAGCATTATTTCGCCTCAGCACGAAAGGTCCCAGGTTTTGAAAAGAAATCACTTATCACTTTATTTTCAAAGAGAGGAAGTCTCTGGAGAGCAATCAATGAAGTCTGATTCACGCTTATTCCGGCCCTTGCTTGAAATTTAAGTCGACCGAGTTTCATTCATAGCCGTGAAAAGTCTATCACAGGAATTCCAACCGAGTCAAAATAAATTTTTACTGCACTGACAACCACGTTAGAGGTAACTCTGGCCATTTTTTTTTTCAAAAACAAAGCAAGATAATATGCAGAACAATGAGAGAGAGAAAAAGAAAGAGAGAGAAAGAGAGAGAGATGTAACATGTAACAATTAAAATTAGGACTTAGCCTATCTACGGTCGCCATGTGAGGACTTGGCGTGATATCGATTGAAAGTACTCCGTACTCTTCGATTGTCAAAACCAGACTCAGACTTTATTCAAATGCTTAGTCATTATGTATAAGTCATCCAATCGATGATTGATGCACTGATCGACAAAGAGAGAGCAAAGAGGACAAAGAGAGCAAGAGAGGCACTGATGCGCGACGTGTAGCTTGGAAACAGGCTGTCTTGGAAACAGCCAGAGAGAGAGAGAGAGAGAGAGAGAGAGAGAGAGAGAGAATACGTGAATCGGCTCAATCGCATCGTTGCCATATAAATGCTCTAGAGATCTATCACATGGATGCCAAATTCAAAGGCATTTTCATCCCACCCATATTTTGGTGACTATATACACTATATAGTCAATCTACATACACGGAGGTCTTTTTCACACTTTTTTTTTAAGACGGTTTGTTTTCGGCGATTATTCCAGAAAGGAACAACTTATCAACCTATTTCGAATCACATTTTTCGTTTTGGGCCAAAAGAAATCATATGGCAGTTTTTCAAAAAATTCACAATTTTTGGTGTAAATACTCAAAATTTAAGAATCTGTGTTTTGACCATTGCATAAAAAGGTAACACATGCAAACTAAATCGAAGTAATTTACAATGTTCATACATGTGAGGTGATCAACTCTATTTACTCTTTTTAACGCGGTTTCATAGTAAAAGTGGAACGTATCCCCCGTGCAAAAAAAACCTTTGTGTATATAAAATATGAATTTCTGTATGTCTGTCTGACCCTTATAGACTCGGAAACTACTGAACCAATCAGCGTGAAAATGTGCATGCAAACTTTTTTGGGGCTGGGAAAAGTTCTTATGATGGTTCGAAACCACTTCCCTTTCTTAAGAGGGGGGCTCCCATACAAATGAAATACAAATTTCTGCATTACTCGAGAACTGATCAAGCAATTGGAACCAAATTTAGCATGTTGAGGTTTTTGAAAGCAAGAAATGTTTAAATGGTAGTTTGAGACCCCTCCGCTTTCTGAAAGGGGGGGGGGGGGTTCCCATACAAATGAAACTGAAATTTCTGTATTACTCGAGAAATAATCAAGCAAATGATACAAAATTTGACATGTGGAGGATTTTGGAAGCAAAATATTGTTTCTATGGTAGTTTTAGACCCCTCCCCTTTCTTAAAAGGAGGGCTCCCATACAAATGAAACACAAATGTCTGCATTGTTCGAGAAATATTCAAGCCAAATTTAGCATGTTGAGGTTTTTGAAGGCAAGAAATGTTTTGAAGGTGGTTTGATACTCCTCTTTCTAAAAGGGGGGAGGGGGGAGGGGGTTCCCATACAAATGAAACACAAATTTCTGCTTTACTCGAGAATTAACCAAGCAAATGAAATAATATTTGTCATGTGGAGGTTTTTGAAGGCAAGAAATGTTTCTATGGTAGGTTGACACTTCTCCCTTTTCTGAAAAAGGGGGCTACCATCCGAATGAAATACAAATTTCTGCATTTCTCGAGAAATATTCAAGCAATTGGAACCAAAATTAGCACGTTGAGGTTTTTGAAGGCAAGAAATGTTTTAATGGTGGTTGGAGACCCCTTCCCTTCCAGAAAGGGGGGGTTCCCATACAAATGAAACATAAATTTCTGCATTATTGGAGAACTAATCAAGCATATGAAACCAAATTTGATATGTGAAGGTTTTTTATAGCAAAAAAAAGTTCTATGGTAGTTTGAGACCCCTCGCCTTCCTGAAAAGGAGGACTTCCATAGAAATGAAAGACAAATTTTAGCATAACTCGAGAACTAATCAAACAAATGGAACCAAATTTGACAGTAGAGGGTTTTTGAGGGCAAGAAATGTTTCTATGGTGGTGGTGGTTTGAGATTCCTTCCCCTTTTGGAAGGAACATGACCAAACATGAGCATTATCCAGGTAACTAAAACACAAAACGTGTAATTCTCGGGTAAGAAGCATGTTCTGATAAAAGTTTGAACCCCTTCTTAGTTGAGAAAAAAAACTCATTCTGAAAAACAACCATAAACAAAAAAATTGGCAAAATGGGACACTTACTCTGGTCAACCCTAAATGAAACCAACCATATTTGATTTTCCGCATTTTTTTCCATAAGAAAAGCTATTTTTCGGGACTCCAACCCTGCGCCGTCTAAATTAATGGGATTTTGGTTCCATTTTTGCCCACTGTGCATTGCTTTGAAAATTTAGGTGGCACTCTCTAAATGACAATCATAAACTGCCGTCTGAAATTATCGTTGTTTACATATTTCGTAGTTCTAAAACTATTTGTTTACCCAATGAAGTAAACCACCAGCACACTTTGTATGTAAGTGCCTGCTATAGCATCCTTACTGCTGGTTGAAATCGGCTCACTAGTGTTCTGTTTTTTGTTCTTCTTAATTCCTCAACAGCATCTGTACAGTTGGTTTGAATCTGTTCAAAGCGGCCAACGAGCGAAGTTTCAAAACATGTTTGTTTTTTTTTCCCCAAAAATTGTGCGTTATTTGTAACCTTCGGTTTTGAAGGGCGTCTTCCCGGAGAACCATCGTGCAGAGCACTGTTTAGAGTCCCGCACTGGCACGAGCATGATGATCAGCCGCTCCTAACATGGAGAACAGACGCTGTTTTGAGCCGTTCCTGACTTGGAGGACCGAGAGACTGCACCATTCAAAGAGTGTTACCCGATCTTTCCTAGTCGGCACCATGGGGAGGTAAGGACAGAAGTAACTGAACAAGAGGCTAGGGATCAGTGGGATCTATTTTATACCTACAAGTACGCGGAGTACCAATGGTACACATTGCTCAGTCATTTATTAACCCAACAACTTACGGCAAGGTGTCGTGTTTGTTATATAACATTGCATTGGTGATTCAAAGAGCTGGGAGAGTGGTACGATCTTCAGGAAGTCTGTCATAATTTTTCATTTACTAAAATAAGTGGCTTTTACATGATTATCACCTACAAAAAGAATTTCTACTTGACTAATCATTTACATTTCACTGGACACATAAGATTCACTTGATTTTGCAGAGCATTTTCCTCTTCTCGAATCACATGAAAGTTAAGTGAATTTCTAGTGGATATTTTCCAATGATTATATGATTTTTTTTTTTTGGTGTACGTATTGCATGGTTGGCTGTGACCAAGTCTACACGCTTAGAAAAAAGAACCCAACGGTGCAGTTAAGTGTGGGAAGCCAATGTTGCGCACAAATCACTTACTTTGGGGTGGAATTCTCGAGTCATTCATGATAAGGCCCTAAAAGCCAATTGTAAACAATGATTTTAAACGTTGATATCTCACAAACCACAAAACTTCTATGATATACAATTACCCCAAATGGTAAAGCAAACATTTCTCTACCCGACGCTGCTTTCAATTCACGAAAGTGTTTTGAGTTTCGTGAGAAATCAAAGTTTGAAGTCATTGTTTACAATTGGCTTTTAGGCCCTAATCATAAGTTACTCGGGAATTGTACTAAGAAGTAAGTTATTCGTACCGAACGTTAGGATAACAGGATAATACCCAACGTTGGCTTCTTACACTTAACCACTCCGCTGGGTAATTTTTTCTAAGCGTGTACATTTCCAGAATGTTTTATTGAAATGTGAGAGGGTGCTTTCAACATTTCTGGAGTAATTCATGATAAGGCCTAAAAGGCCGGTTGTAAACAATGACTTTAAACGTTAATCTCTCACGAATCACAAAAGTATGGTAGAGCAAACATTTCTCTACACGCTAAGGTTGGAATACCTAAAAATAGGTATTTATTTTAACTAAGATTAGATATTGTTGACAATACCCAAAATGTCGATAAAATTAAACGATAACAAACAGTAATTTATACTGCAATTTAATTAATATTCAAAAAAAATATTTAAAAAAAACCTAAATGAACACTGAATAAAATCATTTGAAAAAAATTCAAAGTCGATTTAAAAAAACATCGTTTTTGATTTCGATGAAATGTTGTCTCAAGATAGGTAATTATGTTCCCTACAAACCGTTTATACATCACAAGATGGGCACTTTTAAGGAAACAAAGTTTTTCTAACAAAAACTTTTTCATGTCCCATTGATTTTTTTTCAGTGTATTTTGTTATCAAAAACTAAACCAGTGAAGGTCATAACCATCCCAGAATCCAATGAAACTCAATTTGTTAGGAGATTTTGTCCTATTTATTCAATCATTTAGAAGGGTTTTAATGTTTGATCGCAATTTGTATTGAATTTCAATTTTAATATATTCAATTTTATTTATATATTCAATTTTATATATTCATTTATTTATAATGTTTCATATATACGTATTATAATATTTGTCTTAGAGCTATTTTTTAAAATGTTCTTTTCTATTGTTTTTACAGGTGGTTCATCTCATGAATTGGAATACCTTTTTGCCTCTACTTCATCACCAGGTATAGGTAAAAAACTGTGGATTTTCTGAATGCCTGGTATTGTTTTGGCGTTATTAAATATTTCTCTTTTTTTTTCGAGTTTTTCTGACATTTTAATGTACTGTTCAGATACGTAATAGAAATTTAATTTGGTGATATTTTTATCTGTATGTTCAACTGCCCAGTTATATAACTCTCGTGGAGTTGTTATGGTATTTCCATAATCTAGAGCAAGACTTGCTCTCTTTGCCATTCGCTTGAGAGTGCCATCAATAGCATCACAGGGACCTTTTCCATGGGAGCTTGCAAAAAAATGCCATTCTGCTCTAATGCATGCTTTGACTGAAATCTACACAGACTAGCAAAGTTCTTTTTATTTTTGTTTTGCGATGCTGTCCCATCAGACATAAAATAAATATTAGAAAAGTTCGTTAATATGGTAAACCATTTGAAAACAATCGATAAAAAATAAGTTTAGCCCTTTTTAAAAGAATTTTTTTTTTTGAAGAAACTAAGTATGCAAAGTGGCTTATCTAGTCATGGTCTACACACTCAGAAAGTTTCGTAGTAATCTGAGTGGGTGCTGCCAACTCCGAATACGATTTTGGGAGAAAACCGTCATGTGTTTAAGCAATGTAATTGGTGATAAAAAAAGAGCAGAAAATCGCCAATAATGACGATACTGACCTATTCAAAATAGTAGTTTCAGAAATAGCCAGAAAATTATTTTCAATTTCAATTCCAGATACTACGATGTTCAACCTCACTTTTGCTTTACTTGGATTCCCCAATAGTTAATTGATATTTTTATTCAATACAAAACAAATATTTCTGTAATACATTTGAACATTAGTGTCTCCATAAGTGCAGAATTTGGAATACTAATCAGTGTGGATAAATTGTTAAATTGCATGTAGTTTTTGAAGCATTCTGTAAAATAAAACTAAAAAAAATACCAAGTTTTCAGTAAAAAGTAACGAAAACGGTAATATTTAAAGTTTATCTTCCTTCAATACTATTACCCAATATTATGTAATCTGTGTGTAAGCATAATTTAGGTATGAGCACTTTTGAGCGATTATAGGTACTTTTTAACGATCTTTAGGTATTCTCATTTTAACGTGTGACAGATGCTTTTTTCAATTTGCGAGAAATCAACGTTTACAGCCATTGCTCACGATTGGCTTTTAGGCCCTAATCATGAATCACTCGGGATTTGTTCGAGTTGGAGTCTATGAAAAACCCTTTCCTCGTAAATCAATGATAGGATAATCGAGAAAAGTTTACAGACAGTTCTAACAGCAAAACATCATAAGGTATCATTACGGTTTTTCCTATATTTCTTGCCTCAGTGTAGGCATCATCTATTGGTTCTCTGTGTTATTACAGCTGATTTAGCAATAACGGAGTAGCAACCTTGGGCGGTTAATCGTGTTCATGCTCATGATCAAGATCCTGAATTTCTATCGAGACGAAACGTCAAAATTGGTTATCTATCACTCCAAAACAAAATTCACATAATCAGTAATTTCATGTGATTGAGGAAGTGGAAAGTGCTTTGCAAAATCAAGTGAATCTTATGTGTTCAGTGAAATATAAATGACTCGTCAAGTATAATTTCTTTTTCTATGTGATATTCATGTGATATTCACTTATTTTAGTATTGGAAAATATCTACATCTGTTTCAAGTGATAGCTAAGTGAATTTTTTTCAGTGTATCATTTCAGTAATTCCAATCGATCAATGATCTGTCAAAATAACGAGCTTTCGCCTCTTCGTCACTTCAGGCATCTTAACTCTCTTTGCCTTCAACCGAACTACGACAAGTGGAAGACAACACTCCCCCATCCCTTCCCGATCGACTCAAAAACGCATTGTCCATTTAGTGCACCCTCATTCCTTAACTAAATTCAAGGCAAGGGCAACACCGACCGGTCGCACCACCAACGATCGAATGGGCCGGCGGGTAATCATTTAATCAAATTTCCCTTCGGTAAGTAGTAGGCGCTGTGGAGCACACCGTGGCACCACCGTGGGGCTTGAGAACTGCATTGATGTATGTGGGATATGGGCGCCTACCGCGCGCATCCTAATCAAATTGGGTCTATGGCAAATATTTTGGCACGAATCGGCTTCGGCTCGTTAGGTCGAAGCCAAATGTGCGGTTATTATTGAGGACACCGCATCGGGCGTAAGTTTGAGAGTGCCTCTGTGTGTGTGTGAGTGTTCGCGAGTGATAACGGCGGCGACCGGTTCTGATTGCTGCTGCGCGCGCGGTAAGGGGAGGGGTTTAGGAAAACGTGACGATCCCTACAAAAAAAAGAGAGAGTCCATACAAAAAACGTGACAAGGGGGAGGGGTTTAAAAAAGTCAGTTTTTGCGTGACGTAATTAATGAACATTCCCTATGGCACTCCACTACTCTCAGGCTCAGGCAGGGGTGGCGGCGACGGCGACGGGAGACCTTGGTCGTGAATGGATTTCGTTTTTTATTTATTTCAGCATGTGTAGTATATTGTATAGGATTACTACAAACATCCGAGCGAAAGCGAGAGAGAGAGAGGGAGAGGGAGAGGACCGTGGAGGACACAAAGGAATGTATAGTGTTGGAAAATAACAACCGCACGTATAGAGTATTGTTATTTGTGAGGTTTGATAAGAGCAATCGACGTTGTTGTAATAGTAAGAGCTACAATTTTCTGGGCTAGTATCAGCTTTGTTTGAAGCGGAGCAAAAAAGAAGTAGAGGCAACACACAGAGGCTAATGATAATTAACCTATATTCGGGTTTTGCCTCACTGCTGTGGGAAGCCTCCGACGCTGATGAACGATGGATGATGATGGTGATGAACAAAGAAGCACATGCTCATAGGGGCTGGCGGACCGGCATTTTTGGTGTCACGTGTAATTTGACATTGATCGTTAATCTAGATCAGGCAGCCGATGACCTTCCTCCACGCCGACGGAGGCACGGAGGAAGAAATGGGTATGACATTTGCTTTCGCGCTACGGAGATAAGCCTAGAGATGATCTCTGAGGCTGATGGCTATCAATCATCAATAATACCGGCCCGGGAAGGAAATGAGGTTTCGGTGTCAGTCGGATGATCTAATTAGGTGCAGAAATTAGCACTTACCAACAACCGCTGCTTTGGAAGCCGGGTGCTTTCGTACTCGCGGTCAACTGTGGTAATGGTGGCACTAAACAATATGGATTCCGAATCTCACGCAAACCATTTTCCGAGATACTGGCAGTGAAATAGATGCTAAAATGTTGACACCGACGTTCGCTGATCACCACTCACTTTAGGAGAAGAAATTGAAAAAGGAAAATACCAAATGGCGAGAGAGAGGGGGGTAAAATAGCCGTCATTTGGTCTAGATTTTTATGGCTGCGTCGAAGAGACGATCATCAATCATCGCCTTTTGCCGAATTCCGAGTAAGATGAATAGTCGTCCGAAAATGAGTTCGCTATCCTTCTCGTGGTATGAGAAGCATTACGTTTGGTTACAGCTAATGCAGCTGTGAATACAACTGACTTAAATCGATGACTGACAGGAACTTGTCCGTTGCCGAAATAGTGGACATCCCTATGGACCAACCGGGTGAGACGAATACATTTTCAATACACTTCTACAACTTGATTTAAGGCATCTCTTTATTACGACACAAAATCAATCTTGTTACTTCACTTCAAATCGATGACTGATTTCCAACAATCAACAACAACTTGTTTTTGGCAACACTTTTCAATAATCTTGCTGCTTTTGACAGCTAAGCAAACGTGAACAAAATTTTCCCGTGTCAAGTACTTTTAGTGCAGCATACATTCTGTTGAGTTTCTTTTGCTTTCCGGTAGTGAAAAATGTTGTTTTGAAGGCACGTCGAAAGGAAACTATCTAGCGCAGGAAGAAAATGGGAAAATTGAGGCGCGGAAGGAAATTAACATAACCATCAGTCAGATTTTCAAAACGGTTGGAACATCACGATGTGTTGTTTGACATTTTCTGTAGTAAATAGAACATGTTCCTTAAAATTTGAATCAAAATCTAATACTGACTCTGATTACAACAATTGGACCGCAAAACCAGGAATACTCATCAGAGAGACAAAGTTCTGAGACATTTAATTATTACTAAAACAAATTCCACTTTCAAAATACAACACACAATTTAACAGCTCGGATACAATTATATTGGTGAAACTGTAAAAAAGTTCAATCCAGTGCCGACTTGGGTGGAAACTAAGCGAATATTAAAACTTTTTGACAGCAGTTTGGTTGGAACTGAACAAAAACGAATTTGCCGTTAGGGCCCAAACACAATGATAACGGAAGATGAACGGCAAACGGCAAAGCCCGATCTAAGTAAGCCTGCTTGTCGGA
Source organism: Aedes japonicus (assembly GCA_034211315.2). Lineage (NCBI taxonomy): Eukaryota > Metazoa > Arthropoda > Insecta > Diptera > Culicidae > Aedes > Aedes japonicus. The sequence continues at coordinate 37,257 of JASCZW010001781.1, forward strand.
AAGAAAACAAGTCGATTTTAATTGGATATATCGAAGTCATTTGCAACAACTGTTAAACTTGTTCCGTTTCCGTTATCATTGAGTGTGGGCGGTTAGACTAGCTCTGTCGAGTCCTAGTGCACGAAACTGAAGAAGTCTACACATTGTATACGAAATACGCATATCTGCCATGGTAAGCAATAAAGGTAGTTAGAATTAAATGGAAATTACCAATCTTTCTTCTCATTTTCTAGTTAGATAAACTAGATTTGATCAGCTTGATAACTAAATATTCAATGCAAATCATGCTTCGGGGAAACGAAGGGACCACCAGGGCACCGTATTACAACGGTTTGGATAGGGAACTTGCGACTGCCTCCGTTCTATTATTAACATTTCACGGAACAAGGGCGAAGCTTTTCGACTTTATCTATTCGGTTTATTCTGTTAATCGGGGAATCGATTCTATCACTGTTTGTGTGAGCTTGCTTCTGGAAGGAGAATCTTTAAACCGGTCCCCTTGAATTTTGTATAAGTGTCTCCTGTCGTTTTTGGCCGTATAGACAGGAGCTAGATGACCACAAACAGCAAAGCAATCTTGATCGAATCGTTTTTACACCTTATTCCAGCGCAATAGGGTGCTTTCTTGTTGCAATAGATTATATTATATCATAATCATTATCATTTTCAGTGGCTCTTGGTGACAGGAAGTCTGTCCAAGTTTTTGGCTTTGCCGACGATGTTGATATCGTAGTACCTAACTTTGAGACAATGGCGGAAACGTAAATCAGATTCAAGTCTGATTGGGCTTATGTTTAATGCGTTGAAAGCAAAAGGAAGAGACTCCCGAGAAGACAATGTTATCCTCCCACCACGAGTTCAGATCGACGGTGATGAAATCGAGGCGGTAGACAAATTCGTGTATCTGGGCTCATTGGTGACCGCCGATAACGACACCAGCAGAGAGATACAAAGGCGCGTTATGACTGACACATTGTGTCTACTTTGGACTCCGAAGGACGCTAAGATCGAAAAAGTTCGCCGAACTATAAAATTGACCATCTACAAGACAATAATTAGACCGGAAGTTCTCTACGGCCACGAAACATGGACTTTGGAAGACTTGGTGTTTTTGAACGGAACATGTTGCGTGCGATCTACCGTGGAGTGCAGGTAGAAGACGGAACGTAGAGGAGGCAAATGACCACGAATTGCATCAATTGTTGTGTGAACCTTCCACCGTGCACACCAGGGTCTAAAATTTAAGCATATTCTGGAGATTTAGTCACACACTAGAGCCACGTTTTGAGACAATTCTGAACTGCTTTTCATCATTTAAAAGACAATGACGTCCTGAACAACCTTGTCGAATTCTGAAATCATCCATTGTTACAGAGGTTCAATAAAATACTTGTGGAAGGTTTGGTTGTAGATAATAGAATGCGTTGGAAGAAGCTATGTTTTGAAGGTTTTAGGTTTCACATAATTGAATGCTTTTTTAGGACAAAATAACAATGATTCTTTCTAGGGATGGCGGCTGTCGAATACTCGGTGTCTTGGATCTCTCGGTCTGCCAACACTCCTCCTTGAGTGATCCAGGTTTCACTCCTGCGCTCGTTCTGTGGATGGATAGCTTTCCCTTTTAAAGTTAAGTAAAATCCGGAATGTAACATGTCTTGCAACTGTAGTAAAAACTTGATCGTAATGGATGTCTGAAGCCTTGAAGAATCAGTCTTTCTTTGTACCGGGAAATTTGGCCATTTTGATCCAGAATGCGTTTACACAACCACTTGCATCCGATAGCTTCATTTCCTTCAGGTAGCGCCGAATACTTCCATGTTGAATTTTGCTTCAAGGGCATGAACTCTTCATCCATTGCCGACTTCCAAGGCTTACTCTCGGTACCAGAAACGTATTCATCATACGATTGTAATTCAACGCTGATTACCAAGTTGCTTGATGCTTGGTATCGTACTGGTGGAACTCCTTGATTGCTTCGCTCAGAGTCCTTTCTCACACGAATCGAACTCGTCTTTTTCGTCAGTATCTTCTTGATTATGTCTGAAGGTTTCCATAGGTTGATCATCAGTTGATCGTTGACTTGAGGGCAAAACGTTCCCTATCGTTTCCTCCAGTATCGGGATGGTGTCACATGCTTGAATTTGGTCCTCCTCAACAAGTCTTGCGTCGCGACTAATCAGTTTGTAGCTATTTCCACGAATCTATACGCATTGTAATTACTTGAGCGTCTAACCAAGGTCATTTCCTTCGCCATTTCATCCAACTTTCGAATTTTTTTCCTTAGGTATGTGAACGAAAGCTTTGCACTCAAATACTCTGAGATGCTTCACGTCAGACTTGGTTCTGGAAATCGTCCAGGTTGGTGAGCGATTCTGTGAATACGCCGCAGTACTTGCTGCTTCTAGCCAGTATCTCGTTGGTAAGTTTGCATCAATTAACATACACATTTCAATAACCCTAGTAGCACATATGTTGCCATTCGGTTGAGATAACATAAATATGACTTGCGAAGTCATAATCAAGTTACTACAACTAATTATAACCATTGTGTGCTACTTGGGAATGTAGAGGTTACCGATTTCAGCCACTCCATTTTGTTGTGGTGAATATCCATCAGTGAACTCGGCGTGGATCCTTTTATCTCGATAATATATCATCAGTCACCCACTCGAGTTTTCTCCTCCTCGGTCAGACCATATCCGTTTAGGGTAGCGTCCAGACTGAGTCCTAGCGTGTGCAGAAAATTCGATGATGTTTTCCACAACTTCGTGCAGTATCGACTGTAATCATCAACGAGCGTAGGAATCTAACGTAGTGCACTTACCGAGTTTACATCCAAAGGTCCGGAGTGCATGAGATCCATTGGAGCTTTCGCCTTCTCTGGGTTCTTGGATCTTGGGTTCGAGCCTGTATCCCATTTACACAACTTTCACATCTTTCGTGAATTCCACTTCCGTTGACCAGGTCTTTCACAATATTTCCGAGAATGCTCTGTATTACGGTGTCCAAACCGTCGATGCCATGTGTGATGACAGTTTCCTTGATGCATTTCATTGTTGACTGCACCAATTTTATGGCTGCATTCTTGGACACGATATAAGCCTTTCGATTTTATAGCTTCTGTAATTACCTTGCCGTTGAACAGAATCAGCACCTCGTTTCTTCAAACTTCAATTCAGCCGTTTCGTGTGGTCAAGCCGGGAATCGACATCAAATTTGCTGCCAGCTTCGGCACGTAGAGAACTCCATTCAAGCGTTTCAAATTTTAGTTATCTTCCTCGTCGTTGCACTTGATAACTCACTTCCGGATCCATCTACTGCAAGATTTCGTTCATCAGCCAGCTCAACACTTCCAGTCCCTGGTACCATTTCGCTGAAGAATTCACTTGCTGGATGTCATATGGGAATTGACTCCGGAATCGACAACTTAATCAACTGAACCATGTCCTCCACCAATTGCTGTGCTAATAGCCGTTTTAGCTGGTTGCTTCTTCTCAACCTTCCGATTCTTACTTCCATCTGCATTCCCGTTGCTTATGGCCAGGTCGTTTGCAAATATGGCACAATATAACCTCCCGGTTCGCGGTTCCTTTCAATGCCTATCCGCTTGAAGAATCGCGATTGTTCTAATTGACTTCATCCAAGAGTTCTTCACGTACCAAGTCAGAGCGCTATCTGAACGAGTTTCCTAAGCGGTCGTTAATGGACTGAATGACTTCGGTAGTCTACGTCGTACAAATGCTACCATTTTGTCTTCACCGAGATCCTATCTAGAGCTACAGAGCTTCGTGTACAAGTCCTCCATCCCGTCCAGGTAACTGTTCATGACTTGATGGTACCGAGTTTCACACATTTGCTCGTTAGCCGTCCGGATGGATCGGATCATCACCCTACTGATTCTACTCCAACAGAAGCAATATGGTGACACGAGCCTTTTCGTCATCTTCAAGCCATGCTGCAGGGACACCTTCAGCTGGACCTGCTGCGCGGAACCGGTGGATCATTCTTGACTAACGTCCAAAGTCCCTCCCGGATAAGTACCGCTTCCGTTCTCAACTTACCTGTCTAGTAATTTGAATTGATAAGTTTGTTTGGATCCATATCTATTGCAGAATAGGCGCTATATAACGTCCAAATAAATCTTGAAATCAATTTGCTGAGCTTTAATAAAATACGTGTGGATTTATTAGGATAAAATAACAATGATGGTTTCTAGGGATAGCTGTTGAATACTCGGTGTCTTGAATCTCTCGTTCCGCTAACATTCATTTGGTCAAGATCTAAGGATAAAGCATTTCTAAGAAATTTACTAGCACACTAGCGCCACATAATGATAAAATTCTTAACTGACCAATGAAAAGGTCTTAATCTTCTGGACCCCTCTGTCGAAGACAGAAGCCGTCTAGATGGTAAGGACTACGAGATATACCAAGTTGGAACCAGTTATATCAAATTTGATACCCTACGTGTTTTATTTCCGCGGACACGTCTCGCAATATTGCCTTCTACCGCACAATTTGAGGAATTACTGTAATCAAGGAAGACGCTGTTTGGGGAAGAACGAGTTTCTTCAGGAATACACGTTGGTTTTACATGGATAGGAGTTTTGGTCTCCTTTCACCATACGCACCATGCGAACCGATTTAATAAGTTTAGTTTGAGTTCCCTCCAGAGTGTTCTGAAGATACGATCTTAAAGATGCACGGGCGCAAATCACGAACAAAATTGAATCGAAATAATATGACAAACATCCCACCAAGGTTTTTTCAGGATCGTTAGGTTCAATGAAGTCTTGAAACATACCTTGAAAGTTCTGTTGTAGTTTATGAGGAACATGAAAAGGAGACAAACCTCAGCAGACGTTGAACCAGCACAAGTAAGTAAATAAGTATGAAAGTAAGCAATTAAGAGTTTCTGAGCTGATAATTTTCATGGAATACTAGCTAAACCCGGTGGTTGCGCTGCAATTACACGAATGTAAATTTGATAGAACTGCCACGGTATGGTTGTTTTTCGGAATGATTTTTTTTTCTTGTCTAAAAGGGGTTCAAACTTCTATCAGAACATGCTTCCCGAGAAATGCATTTGTTTTAGTTACCTGGATAATTCTCATGTTTGGATGAAATCTGTGTTTCATTTGTATGATAGCCTCCAGAGGGAGAGGTGCTTCAAACCACCATAAAATTTTGTTCCATTTGCTTGAATAGTTCTCGAGTTATGCAAAAATTTGTGTTTAATTTAGAAACATTTCTTGACTCCGAAAACCTCCATATGTCAAATTTGGTTCGATTTGCTTTAATGGCTCTCGGGTTATGCAAAAAATTGTGTTTCACTTCTATCGGGGTCCCCCATTCCAGATGGGGGGGGGGTCTCTTACCACCTATGGAAACATTTTTTGCTTTCAAAAACCTCCACTGGCCAAATTTGGTTCCATTTGCTCTCGACTAGCTCTCGACCACCATAGAAACATTTTTTGCCTTCAAAGTTCCCACATGCCAAATTTGGTTCCATATGTTTCATTAGTTCATGAGTTATGCAGCAACTTCTGTTTCATTTGTATGAGAGCCTCCCCTTCCAGGGAGAGTAGGAGTATCAAACTACCATGTAAACACTTCTTGCTATCAAAAACTCACACATGCTAAATTTGGTTTCCTTTGCTCTCGAGTTATGCAGAAATATGTGTTCAATTTGTATGGACGCCCCCTTTATCAGAGAAGGGAGGAGTCTCATGCTATCTTAAGAAGCTTCCCCGGTCCCAAAAACTCCCCCATACAAAATTTCTCGCCGATCGATTCAGCAGTTTTTGAGTCTATAAAGTTCAGATAGACTGACAGACAGAAATTGATGTTTATATACATAGATTGGAAGAAGTTGACAAGAAAAATTGGAAAAATCATCTAAAAATGTGAGTCAAATACATTTCAGAAACCATTCTGTAGTCTGTAAAAGGGATCTTCGCTATTGAAAGAAACTTTTCCTTAAACGAATTGTAAAAGGCCGCCCTACTGAACTCAAACTCTTTGTCGAAAGTGGAATCATCCAAATTTCAGTAAATTTTGTTGCACTTGACAAGCTGACAAAATCAACAACATCCAAGTGATTCAACTCAATGTTGTTGATTTATTGACTCTTCAGCTTCGCGGATCAGTCAAGATTTCAAACGATCGCAGAGAATCTTCCTTGGTCAAACAACGACAATTCACCTCCACATACAAACTTCGATCGATCGTGGCATTCGGAAAATTCAAGTTCAACCCCAAACGAAATCGACCGCCTCCAATCGTAAACATTTCCCATAGAAATCGAGCAAAGAAGAAAAAAAGTGAAAAGCGCGTACACACAATCCAAACCGCCGCGAAACCGTGTCGCACTTATTTTGATTAAACCGAAGCAAAACATACCATTCGGTGAAGCGATAAAAAAAATACAACAACAACAACGCTTGAATTAAGCGACTTTTCGATAGTAGCGTAGCAACGCGGCGAGAGACAGCAAAAAAGAAAGAGATAGCAAACGGCAATATTTTCGCTTCGGTTGTCCTTGAAACAATTATTTCTAGCACCACCGCGTTTGCGGCCATCACTGCCAACCGCGACGCCCGCCTCTCGCGCGGCTATTTTTGATTATCAATTTCAATCCAAACAGCCGCGCACACACACACACACACACTCACCGGGTGGTATCTCTGAGAGCTGAACAAAAAAAAACAACACACAGTGAACCAGTGTAGAGTAATAGATCATATGACATTCACGAACTTGCGAGCACGCACACACACACACATTGCCCCCGCGTGAATGGCCTGAATCGAGTGACCTCTTTTTTTTCTCCGATCACAGCAGGCAGGATTTTGTCTTCGTTCGTTCGGTGACGACCGGAACACAGTGCGTCTATATTTACGACTTGACAGACACGTCAAACCGAAACGAGCGAAATATGTCATTCGGTGAGTGCATGGCTGAAAATGAAAGTCGCGGCTCAGGTGAGGTGAGTCATTCAGAACGGTTTGAAAACCTCCTTCGAGAAAATTATTGCGTGCAGCGCATGCTCCGCCAGTCACCAAAACTAAAGCCGACCGACCAGTTTGACGACAACGGCAAAGTCAACCGCAAATTCTATTTTCGATCAAGTCCACCGCCAAGAAGGGGACAGGGCTGCTGTTGCAACGGAGCTCATTGCTGAGCCAAACCAACACCGAATGGTCTCTTGATGGGTTGGAAGCTGCGGTCGGTCGGTCGGGTGGTCGGACTTGGTGAACTCACGCGACCGGTTTCTCCACCGCGCGTGACTAGGGTAGTAGACGAAGGGGGCATTAAACTTGATTGGCTTAAACTTGCACCGGATTAGAGGGACAGGACGACGCTGCGGCGAAGACTGCGCATCTAGAGAGGCAGAAGCGGATCAAAGTGGCGCGATGCGAGATAAATTTCGAGATTTGTGTTTATTAGGATGTGTTGGCTGGCTGGCGCGATTTAGATCGAGACTAGACGGGCAGTCGTCGACGCTGCACTTGTTGTTCCTGTTGTCAATGGGTTCAAGATGGCGAACTGAGCGCGCGGCAAAGGTGGTGGTGGCGGAGGCGGCGGCGATCGGGGACAGTGAAAGTGCACACGAGTTGAGCCAAGCAGTTTTCGGAGGTGATTTGTTTACTCAGTAGACAACGCTCGATGGTGTGAGATTTTGGCACACATTGTAGCAAAACGGGTGACACCATTTTGGATTGGTTGCTAATCTAGGATGTCTGTGAGGGTGCTAATTGATCTTTTCGGCACGAAATTGTATATTTGGAAAGTTCACAATTGGTTTGATAGTTCTTGAAAGTTTGGTTTCTCCGTCGTTTTCTTAGAAAAAGGTCAGTTGATCCCTCGTTTATTCCAAGCCAAAGCAGGCGTAAACAACAAAATTGGTTGCAATCTTTCATGCGCCATACAACAATGTTTGCAATTTTTCATACAACAGGCTAGATTCAGGCGTTATCTGGCTAAAATTTACATGAAAGATCCCATTATTTTTTGCCAAATCTATCTTTCTGTGCATTGCTACGCCTAACTTCAATGTCTTTATTCTGTTTAGTTAAAATCTAAGCTAGCAAAATCAGTTCCTTCAAAATGGCTTCGCCTATTGAAAATGTTCAATTTTAATGCAGAAGTGTCACCATTGAATTGGGTGATTGAAAAAATGTCATGACATTTTTTCCCACAACATTTCCATGACATTACCTCCTCTGGTTAAGAGTGATTTCTTGGTCTATCCGAATAGATGAGTGGCACGGATTGAATTTGAGTTCAAGTACTATCGATTCCTTTGTATTAGTTATTCGTGAAAACGGATGTTCATTTTAAATAAACTTGCTCTTCTGTCAAAGTTTCGTGAGCGCATGAACTTTAATTTGACCAGGCACTCGACAATTTTGGGCAAGTCGGTACCATTTCTACCGAAAAGTCACCCAGCATTTTTGGTTCTCCTTCTCTACGGTTTGTCTTAGATCAGCTTGTAATCACGGATGGTTTCTTTTACATGGGAATACGTTTTTGTTTTCTATACTTGGGTACAATTTAACGAAAAAATCGCTTCGCGACTGTCACGAAAAGTGGTCAGATTTTGAACGTTAATATCTCAGTCATTTCCCACATGGGTTTCAAAATGTTTGCATAAATCGTTCGGAAATTATTCTACGCATAAACTTCAATAGGAAACATTGTTGATTTTGGACTACATTGACTTGAAAAATTCATAAATGTTCAGTCTTGTCTTAAAAACTATATTAACTTCTTCAGACCTGAGGGGTTATATATGACCCCAAAATGAATATGGCTGTATAAAATACAGCCTGAATAAAACTGTAAACTGTCGTCGGCAAATTTGTTTTTCATCAATTCATCTATCTGAGAAACAAAACAAAACATATGAGTTTAAGACCTAATTGACGACCTAGAACATCCTGAATATGAAGAAATTCAGGAAGAAAAGACAAATGCCTTATCAATAGTGTAAGTCGTTGTTTTAGAATATGGTGCATATGCATACGAATTATAAAACTCTCGTTGATAAACCGTTAAACAGTTTTGTATCTTTCTGGGATGTTCTAGGTTATCCAAAATGTACTTGAGTTTTAGAACTTCAGATCTACAGATGTGATATTAGCTTTCTGAGCTATAGAAGGTTTCGATATGTATATAAACATATTTAATGAACCTTTTGGAACGTCAACAGTCATTATTTGATAATTGTGTGATGTTCAAAGTCATCCAAAATGTCTTTGAGTTCATAACTTAAAATCTGCAGCAGTAACTATAGCCTTTTTGGCTATAGAGAGTAATGTTACGTATTCAACTATATTCAGTGAATATTTTTGAACCGTAAAAAAAACATGAGTTACACTGGGATGATCTAGGTCATCCAAATCGTCCTTAAGTTCAAAATATAAGATCTACATTTGTAACCGTAAAGTGACCATATGTATTCAAAAATTTCCAATGAATCTTTTGGAAGGTCAACAGTCATTGTTTTAACACTTCGTAATCCTCTCGGTAATCCAAACTGTCCTTGAGCTTAGAACACGAAGTCTACGTGAGCAACAGTAGCTTTTTGAGCTTAACAAAGTTTAGTCACATGTTGAATCATATTCAGTGAATATTTTCGAACGTAAAAATACACAAGAAGATAATCTTGAGATGGTCTAGGTCATCCAAACTGTCCTGGCGTTCAGAACTTAATATTTACAGTTGTAATAGTAATTTTAAAACTATGCCAAATTGCAATAAATACTCAAACACATTCTGTTAATATTCTTGGAGGTCAACAAACACTTCAAACCAATATAACTTGTTCCGCCTCATCCAAACTATCCTTGAGGAATAGGAATAGGACCTATAGTGGTATCAAAAGCTTTTTGGGCTATGAACCTTTTCAGGCCTAATTTTTGCCAAGCGAATTCGGTGTATTCTGATTGATTTGATGCTAAACATAGGATTGATTGAAAAAAGTAGGAAGTATTGTTTTAAGATGTACTTGGTTGTCCAAACGGTCCTGTAGTTCAGAACTTAAGATTTACAGTTGTAACAGTAGCTATTCCCGCTAAACAATTTAATGATATGTATTCAAACATGTTCATTGATTATCCTGGAAGAACAACAGATATTATGAAATAATAATCGGATGTTCTAGGTTATCCAAACTATCTTGAAATTCAAAACTAAAAAGAAAGGGCTAAAGAAAATGACAATATGTTTTTGACTGAATTAAGTGACTCTTCTGGAAGGTCAACAAATATAATGAGATTGTGATGTTCTACGTCACCAAAACTGCTTTTGAGTTCAGAAGTTGGGATCTATAGTCGTACCATTAGCTTTATGACCTCTGAAAGGTGACGATATGCATTCGAACACATTCAGTTAATCTTCTGTAAGATCAACTAGTCATTATCAGATTATCTTGGGATGTTCAAGTTTATGAAAACTGACCATGAGCTCCAGAACTTAAGAATATTCTGAGACGTCCACTCGAACTCAATGAATATTCTGAAACGTCCTCAGACATCATAGGATAACCTTGTTAGTTTCAGGGCTTTCGAACTGTCTTTCAAAACTTAAAGCCTACAATTGTAACAGTAGCTTTATGGGCTATACAAAGTTAAGTTAGTTAGTTTGGAATAGAATATTCCAAGATTATCTCATAATGTCTATTGATTTTCCAGGACATTCATTGAATATGTTTGAATACATATCTTAATATTGTGTAGCGAATAAAGCTACTATTACAACTGTAGATCTTAAGTTCTGAACTCCAGGCCAGTTTGGACAACCGAGCACATCTCAAAACTATATTTTCTACTTTTTGTAATCATTTCTAGAAATTCGCACTACTTTTTCGAGCTGTGTACTTTGGACTTTAGTAGTTAGTTAGCTAGTGGAAGGACGCTGCACTAGCGGCGTCCTAAATGTCCCCGTCTTGACACATCCTCTGAACAGGATTATCCGAACTCTGGGACGGCGCACCCGCTCATGCCCGTACTTCCGCAGGTACTGTCTAAAGCAACCGTGGTCGGACGGAATCTGCGTCAAATGGAAGTTAACTTCGCTATGTCGCAGACTGGTCAACTCGGATGGCTCCGGAATCATTCAGTGGGTCCACCGACGCTTTGTGGAGTTGTTCCATTCGAGTTGACAGTGGTCTTCCGTATTTCTCTACTTGTGCCATGTTGATCGAAGTACTTTACGTCCTCTATTATGATGGGCCAATATGCATCATCCCCGTTAGGACGCAGACTGCGTCGCGTGACAAGATACAGTACGCGCTGGCCAATCAGGTTCACTAGCCTAAACGTACCAGCCAGTTAAGCTACATAGATAGCTTTTAGTAGTTGGGTGTTAACATTTTTTGACGAATAAGATGTTTCGGGTGATGACCAAACCATGATCATGACGGGAAATGACTAAATTTTAAGCTCTTCGCAGTCAAAACGCTTATTGGAGTTCCAATTTTCAGTTTCTGGTGAGTACTGCCCTTCTTGACTCAATTGTCCACAAGGAATCTGTGCCCGAAAAGACAATGTTTTACAGATACAAATTGACATTAGAACATGCCTTTCAACATCTCAAACTTCATGACTTTTCATGAAGACTTTTCATACTTCTAGTCTTGACTAATGAGCATATTGACCATTCCGGGACCCTTCGGAAACCCCGGAAAACCCGTTCAGGAGGACACAAAAACTGATTTTTGCCGAAACATGTGTTTCGACGGCACAAACTTCATGATTTTTCATGAGTAGGCTACATGTAGCCTCGAAGTAGACCAATGACCATATTGAACATTCCAGGAGAATCCGGATACCCCAGGACGGACCCTTTGGAAGGAGACTAGAACGGATTTTCGCCGAAACATGCCTTTCGACAGCTCGAACTTTATGATTTTTCATGAATACTCTACTTCTAGTTTTGAAATGGACCAATGAGCATGTTGGCCATTCTAGGACAATTTGGATACTCCAGGGGGGAACCGTTAGAAAGAGACCAATGCGGATTTTGGCCGAAAAATACATTTCGACAGCTCAATTTTCATTATCTTTGTTGAGGTTTCTACGTCTAGCCTTGAAATGGATCAATAACCGCACTAGCCATTCCGGGATAATCCGACTACTCCAGGGCGAACCGTTTAGGAGGGACCAAATACGGATTTTCGGTGATACATGACTTTCGACGGCTCAAACTTCGTGATTTTTCATGAATAGTCTACTTCTAGCCTCAAACTGGACCAATGACCATATTGGCCATTCCGGGAGAATCCGGATACTCCAGGGGGGGTCTTTAGGAGGAGCCAAACGCGGATTTTCGCCGAAACATGCCTTTCGACGGCTCAAACTTCATGATTTTTTTTTTTTTGAGTAGCCTACTTGTACCCTTGAAATAGAACAATGACCACATTGGCTATTCCGGAACAACCCGAATACCATAGGAGGGACGCTTTGGGATGAGATAATGCGGATTTCCACTGGGAAATGCCTTTAGACGGCTCAAACTTCATGACTTTTCATGGATAGTCTACTTCTAGCCTTGAAATGAATCAATGACCATATTGGCTATTCCGGGACAATCCGGATACCCAAGGGGGGCCTTTAGGGTGAGACAAATGCGAATTTTTTGCCGAAACAACCCTTGAACGGCTCAAACTTCATGATCATGAGCCTCGAACTTCTGGAGACCATGATTTAGCCTTGAAGTGTGCTTCAAAACCACAACGACTACTCCAAGGAGAACCGTTTAGGAGAGGACAAATGCGGATTTTCGCCGAAACATGCCTTTCGACAGCTCAAACTTCATGATTTTTCATGAATAAAGGGTGTCGAACATCAAATTGCACCACGGATAAAACGCTGTAGAAAATTACCAATTGGTTATTTTCTCTTGAAAATTTGGGTAGAAGTAGTTTGGAGCGTTTTTTATAAAATACATTTTTTTAAATTAGAGTTTTTACACCAAAAATTGTGAATTTCTGGAAAACTGCCATGATTGTTTTTTGCCCAAAACGAACAATGTGATTCAAATTTAGTCGATCAGTTGTTCCACTGTCGATTTATTGACGAAAATAAACCACGTAAAAAAAACCGTGTAAAAGAGACATTGGTGACTTATAGTCCTTGGAAAAACGTTATACACGGTGAGAAAATCTTTCTCAATTTTGAATCGTTTTTCACTCACCTTCGTCCTAACTGGAGTCACTCATATATGAGTAAATGTAACTGGGGTTGACAAGTCGACATATCTAAGACACCGACTTAAATCAGATCGATCTTCTCTATATGTCGACTAGGCAATCCCAGTCACATTGACTCATATACTTCATTAAGACTGCTAGTCAGATGAAAAAAAGTGAAACAAATAAACAAATATATGAGTGACTCCACTTTTGACGAAAGTTAGTCAAAAACTATTCTAAATTGAGTCAAATTGTCCCACCGTATATGGAGAAAAAAAGATAGAAAGAGAGAGAGAAAAGAGATAGAAAGAGAGAGAGAGAGAGAGAGAGAGAGAGAGAGAGAAAAGAAAGAGAGAGAGAGAGAGAGAGAGAGAGAGAGAGAGAGAGAGAGATCTTCTACATGGCCATCAATTTTACTCAGTTTTGAGTCGTTTTTTGACTCATATTTGCCTAAATTGGAGTCACTCATATATCAGTACATGTAACTGGGATTGACAAGGCCGCATATCTGAAAAATCTATCTGATTTGAGTAGGTGTCTCAAATATGTCGACTTGTCAATCCCAATCAAATTTACTCATATATGAGTGCCTCCACTTTTGACGAACATGAGTCAAAAACGATTCAAAATTGTGTCGAATTGTCCCATCGTGAGGGGTATAAATGGAGGAAAACAAAGAAAAAGAGAGAGAGAGAGAGAGAGAGAGAGACCTCCTACATGGCTATCAATTTTACTCAATTTTTAATCTTTTGTTGACTCACCTTCGTCATAAGTGGAGACACTCATACACGAGTAAATGTAACTGGGATTGACAATTCGACATATCTATTCTAGTCACATGGACTCATGTATGAGTGGCTCCACTTTTGACGAAAGTTAGTCAAAACTATTCAAAATTTAGTCAAATTGTCCCACCGTTTAGGGTACAAATGAAGGGGAAAAAGAGAGAGAGAGACTTCCTACACAGCGATCAACTTTACTCAGTTTTGAGCCATTTTTGACTCATATTCACCAAAAGTCAAAAGTGGAGTCACTCATATATGAGTAAATGCAACTGGGATTGATAAGTCGACATATCTAAGAAATCGACCTAAATCAGATGGATGTTTTGGATATGTTGACTAGTCAATCCCAGTTACATTAACTCATATATGAGTGACTCCACTTTTGACGAAAGTGAGTCAAAAACGACTCAAAATTGAATTTCAATTAGTGGCCGTGTAGTCACGAAGTTTGGCAGAGTGAGAAGGTTTATTTCATCCTGTCGCACGCAATAAATAACTCAGTATTGAAAACAAGTGGAGTTACTCAGCTGATTTGATGAGAATGAGTTACAAAGTACAGGGAAAGAGATATATCAATTGTATGAAAATAATGTAAAAGGAAAGAGGGAGAGCAAGAGAGAGAAAGAGAGAAAGAGAGAGAGAGAAAGAGAGAGGCTTCCTACACGGCGGGTCAATTTAACTCAATTTTGAGTCGCTTTCGACTCAGTTTCGTCAAAGTGGAGTCACTCATATATGAGTAAATGTGACTAGCATTGACAAGTCGACATATCTAATACACCGACTTTAATCAGATCGATGTTTCAGATATGTCGACTTGTCAATCTTAATCACATTTACTCATATATGAGTGACTCCCCTTTTGACGAAAGTGAGTCGAAAACGATTCAAAATTGAGTCAAATGTTCCTGCCGTGTAGTACGAAGTCTGACTCAGTGAGAGGGTATATTTCATTCTGTTGCACGCTCGGTTTATTGACTGAGTTATGAAAACAAGTGTAGTACTCAGCCGATGAATTAATGGTTAGGGTATGAAAATAATTAAAAAGGAAAGAGAGAGAGAGAGAGAGAGAGAGATAGTTTGTTAGAAAATCGAATTATATAAGATAAGAAGAGAGTATGAATACAGATAGAATGAGATAGATTTAATGGTTTAAGTTCTACTCCACGTAGTATTAAGTCATTCACTATTTTAAAGAATCAATGATGCATCGGCTAAGTAAAGCTTGCGATTGAGTCACCCAAATAAACGAACTAGAAAAAGATTGGGAAACTAGAGAACTTAGACCTAACACTCATTTGATCACTTTAAAAACAAAACTAAACCTGAAACACTTTTTAATCTTCGCTGAATTCGCGAGCAAATCTATTTAATTCCACTATGAGCTTATCTCTGACAGATAGGTGTTTTCGTTCGTTACTTACAGATTTCTTCAGTGTCGAGCACTCGACACTGAAGAAGTCTGTAAGTAGCAGACGAAATAGGCCTATCTGTCAAAAGATAAGCTCATAGTGGAATTAAATGGAATTTGCTCACGAATTCTAGCGAAAATTTAAAAAAGTGTTTCAAGGTTTAATTTTTTATTTTTTAAAAGTGATCAAATGAAGTGTTAAATTTTAAATTCTCCTAGTTTCCCAATCACAATCGTTCTACTAATACGCTCAAAAAAGTTTTTTTTTAAAAAATAGTGTTTAAAAAAAGTGAAAGTAGAAAAAAAAGAATGAGGTGGAATGAGATTAACAAATACAGCCTTGAAGTAGAGAAGAATGCAGACCAAAAATAAGAAAGAAACAGAGAGAGAGAAAGAGAAAGAGAGAGAGAGAAAGAGAAATAGAGAGAGAGAGAGAGAGTGAGAGAGAGAAAGAAAGAGACAGATAGTGATACGACACATACCTAACGTTGCCAGATGGGAGCTTTACAGTAAGAAAAAATCATGTCATTTTCCACATAACCTAATTCTATATTTGGCATATATTCAACGGATGTTTCTTGTAAATTTAAGCTGAATATCGCGTAAATGGTTGACTGTGTGAAAAATTGCAACAATTTGCTTGTTTACGCTTGGTTTTTGCTTATTTTTTGGGGTGTTGTTTGACCAATTTGTTTCCCTTAAAAAAATAAGTCTTACTTACAGTTTACTACAACTCAAGGCGATCTACCAACACAACTGTACAAAGTTTATAATATTTTTTTAGTGAATTCATTTATTTGTACATGCTCAATCGATTCAACTACACAGAGCCAGCTCATATTTATTATAAAGGTTATATGATGTTTTGTGTTCGATTAACTTGAACTTTAACTCACATAGGCATTCTATTAATAAAAGTAATAATCTATCACCCACTAAAATACCGAAAATTATGCAAAAACTGATCCCATTGATTCGTCAAACTTTTATCGGGTTTTTTATGTTTCGCAAACATTCAACAATACCATATATCTTTCGCAAATCTTTGTTTTGAACTTCATGAAAATATTAGCTCCTTTTTATTCAAACTAAGCATGAGCATGAGGATGATTGACCGCCCGAGGATGCTACTTCGTTATTTCCAGATCAGCTGTTATTACAAAGAGAACCAACAGATAATGTTTGGGAATAACATACATCCTCAATGTGTAAAAAAAACTGGTGATTCCAAACTAAGACAATACCGGTGCACAGTGGGACGAAATGAAAAAAAGTGGGACATGGGTATTTGCGGCGAAACTATTAGGTGTGGCCCATTGATGTCTTCTACAATGCTTCTACATTTTTGGAGTACTTTGTTTTTGTGATAACAAATTTGATTTAAGGGGTGTATACACCTAGATAAACAAAATAACTTTTTTATTTCTGGTTCAAATCGATAATCATGTTTTTAAAAAATGTAGATTAGGTCATTCCATGAAACTTTGTAGAAGATAAAAAACATTCTATCTTTTAACTAGACGAAGTTGTAGCGTGAAAAAGAAGTGACAAATGTAATACCCCCTTAAAAATCGTTTTTTCATCATAACTTTTTTACTTGAATTTTCCCATTTTTTATATATTCAACAGAGTTTAAGGTACTTCAAAAATACACCTTTTTGTAGAAAACAACTTATCATTATCTATTCATTTAAAGGATTAACGTAGGTTTTAATGAATTTTTTTGAGCTATCTTCGAGGGTGCGTTGATTACAGGTTAGCAGGTATTAGCATCTAAATTTAAGGTTAATTTATTCAACAACTGATACCCTTCAAAAATGATGTTCAAATTATAAGGGGTCCAGGAGGGCTCCTAACATTTTTTTTAAAAAAAGTAACTATGCTTCTTATTAGATAATATTGTATATATAGTGTTTTTCCATCTTTTTGAATAAATATTTAGACGTGCTATTGATGCTTAAAAAAAGACCAATTTATTAGATAATGAAGCTTATATGATAACAAAAAAGTCCATCGTAATACTGCAAATCTTAATTTGGTAAAAATACGGCACAGTTCCTTTTGCACCTATTGTATTTGCAGTAGAGCGATGGCCATTTTTTCGTTATCATATTGAAATAAGCATTTTTATCTAATAAATTGGCTTTTTTTTCTTTTTTTTAGTGCTTTGCCCAAATGCAAGACAATCAGGGAAATGGTAGAAATGTGCTACTGGCTTTGAAGAAAGACCAGAAATCCTCTGCACTTTCACGAGAAACTATTGGGATGTTGGATACATTGTTGCGTTAGCAGCGGAATCCTTTTTTGGTAAACGGTGTGCTGAATTCAACTGACGTCAGCAGCGAATCAGATATTTAACTATGTTCCCGGTTTATTCTCTGCACGGAAAAAATCCATGCCCGGATCCGTGAACTGCAGTCATGAATTCGAGAACAAGCAAAAATACACCGTGAAAAATTCTGAAACATCCTGAAAACGTGAACTAGTTCACGGTCCGTTTTCATTTTCGTGAACGCTTTTGTTTCTGTGTGTACAGAGATGCACATTAAAGTTATTCAAATTTTAGCACCGATTTAAACCAACAGTAAGGATGCTTTTGGGGCCACTCACAAGTGTGGGTGGTTTATTTCAATGGAATACAAAAATACGTTGAAATATCGAACTTGAAGACCGATTTCAACCAACAGTAAGGACGCTGTTAGGGCCACTGACAAGAATGAATGAAGAAAAATTAGTAAGTCGAGTTATTAGTACGACACACTCAAGAAGTCTGAACATTTTAGACGAAATACGCGTATCTGTCAAGATAAGCAAAGGTAATTGGAATTTAATGGAAAAAACTATTTTTTCTTCTAATTTCTAGTTATAGGTATTCCAGTTAACAGCTCAAACCCTCTAGGATTCAAGAATGAATGGTTTATATCAATAAATAAAAAAATTAAGTAAAAAATCGAGTTGAACGACCGACTTAAACCAAAAGAAAGGGTGCTCTTAGCTCCTTTTTTTTAAACTGAAGACAAACTTTAAATTTCAGAACTTATCTCAGCTGCAAAACCTTTGAGAATTCATTGCTACTCTACAACACAAAGAACAGACATCCAGGCTCAGACTTTTTTTTCCAATTTACTGTGTAAATTTTCAAAAGCAAACCGTTGGAAAAACAGCGCCGCCTAGTCTAGGTTTCACCAAACTAAAATTGACAGGCAGCCAAAACTAACGGAAACGAGCTGTAATTTTAAAATGGCAGTTACAGAAATTGACACACGGAGGGCACTTCAGCATGGATGTCTGTTCTCTTTGTTTAAAAGTAGCTCTTAGTTCATGGCAGGCGCTGTTTTCGTCGTATCCTTTTTTCCGCCACTGACTCTTCTTTTTTTTTTATTTAAGAAAAATGAGAGCAAATACTGCGGCTCATTCGTAATGTTGCCACATGCTGGCATAATTTTTTCACAGCGCTAGTTTAACTTTCTTGGCTACTTTTTTTCGCATGTCCGACTACGGATGAAAATGCACCAAAATTGACGCTAAAAAATGAGTTTGGTCCTAATAAGCCCGATTCATGTCTATTTAAAACAACAAAATCGTGCATTTTACATCGTCGCCGTTTTTATATCTACATTAGGGTTAAGTTTTTCGGGCTGGTTGGTATCCAAATCGTTGCCGATCGACTTCCCGGTTGACAAAAAGGTGTGTACTTGGGAGTGTAGCCGATAGCTTTCTACAAAACGAACATGTTGATCCGAACACCATAAAGCAAATAATTGTAGTTAACAAAATTGAATATCGGCTTCGCAAAGTGTCAAACACGTCTGAGCCTTACAAATAAACGAACTAAGAAGAAGAAGAAAACGATGTGAGGACACTAAATGATCCTGCATAAAGTTCCAGCTTAAATTCAAGTTAAAATTCTAACCACAAAGATCCCGCCCAGGTAACCAATAAGCAGTCCCAAAGCGTCTTTACGGCAGCTATCAGGCATTTAAGTCACCTTAAATGCAACATAAATGCCGCTTTTAGCCCAATATACGGCTGCTTTGCTGCAATACTATGATAATGCTTCATCAATGCTATTTTGCATTCAAAATGCTTATTACAGACTACAAGCATTTAAATAGCATTTGAAATCCAACTTTACAACAGATAGCATTCAAGATGCTGATATCATGCTAATATAATGCTTGTAGCATCTGAAATGCAGATTTAAGGTTGATTTATCGCATATTCTAATGCTTATTGGTTACCTGGGCGGTAAATCCACACAATTCCCTAAATGAAACCGCAATCGAACCCACCACCTTTCGCATACCAATCCCGTTCCCCGACTGACAAGGTCATCTGTGGTCCTCCCAACTCAGTGTTTCCCTCCTTCCTTCTAAAACCAGATGCGTCGCATCACTCTCTGTCACTTTCGTCGCCGATTGCTTCGATCAGTACGCACAATTTTCAACCATTTCGAATTTCAGTCCTTCCCAGCCCGATGTCAAGGCACGTATGTCAACTGTTTATTTGTTTCTATTCCCTCCTCTCCCCCTCTTCCCCCTGCCGTTCCACCTAATTCCCGCTCCTGCATTTTGAACGTTGTTCACGTTCTCAAAACCAAAAAAATTCACATACTCGGCAATCTCGAATGATCTATTTTCAGGCCGTCTTGTTTTCCAAGCGTCAAACAGAACTCAGTCATCTTCGTTTCTTCTGGCCGTGCCCTGTCCTACTCCCGTTCCTGAGTCTTCTTTTTCTTTATTTATCGCACTCTCAATTTCCTTGTATTTTTCTTAGGTTTTCCCACCCCAGTCGCGCTCATTTCCCTCATTTTTCGCTCTAATTGCGCTAATGTGCTGTGGATTTCGGTTTCACTCGAAGCTGATGGCGGCTGATTCCACAGGAGCAGGAAACGAGGACACATTTAATGACACGGCTGCGGCCACCCGTTGTCCCGCGGAACCACATGTTGGGTAGCTGTGACTTTTACCCTCCGACGAAATTGGAGCCGACGCCGTGAAGTGGAGGGTTTGACATTTCGGAATAGAGGTTGTGGTGCCGAGCGATGGCGGTACTTAACGCACTCTCCAATAGCTCGTGAAGCAAATCGTGCAATAAAGTTTGCTTATTTGAGATATCGCGCGGAGAACCGGTTTTTTTTCTCTAATGCCGTAGTTGGAGACACTCTTGGGGTTGTTGAAAGGCGCAAAAGCTCGAAAGTTGTCAATCTTGTTGGTTGTAAAAAATCACAAATATAACATGGGCATATTTTTGGATGTTGAGGAAATTGACATTCGTTATACTCCTATTTTTAAACCACTCAAACTCGATCGTTTCCGCTTTTTTTTCTCATACCGTTTCGACTTTCCTCCCTTTTCTGAACCTTTTGAAAAACGATCGGAAAAAAACCCCGGCACCGAGATCAAACCCATACACGCAAAACAGAAAACAACGCACAGCTCAGCTGTGCGTGCAGTCAAGGGAAAAGTAGGCCAAGCGTCGATCGGAGCAACACGATCTCGTAGCTAGCAACCGAACCGAACCAGCATCCTCTCCCCGGGCGATGGCAATGGCTGCTATGATCGTTACCAACAGCAACCAACCATCAGCATCACCAGCACCACTCTCACTCAACCCAAGCCAAAGTGAACCGAAAACGGAAAGAGAAATGCTGATTATGACGTCGTCGTCGTCGCCAGGTCGCGATCGCAATCGTCCATTTGAAAGTGAAGCGCGTCGTCGTCGTCGTCGTCGTCGGATCGGCCGAAATCGAGCCGAGAAGAAAGGAGGAAAGCAAACCAAGTCAAGTTCGGTACGCACGCCGCCGCCGGAGAAAGTGAATCAAGAGGTGAAAGAGAAATGCGTGTCGGTTTTTGGGTCTGACTGTCTGGGACGGGCTGGGCTGGTAGAGAAATGAGGGCTCGGATTGTCACTTTCATTTCGTTGCCTGAGTTCGAGTCCAAGATCGGATCATTTGCAAGCGGGTTTTTTTTTGCGGGTGAGAGGAAAGAGAAGGAGAGCGGAGCTCGCGGTGCGAAGAGTGACGTTTTCCTATAGTTTTCCAGCTTGATTGATGGAATGACGTGTGTCTCGCGAGGTTGGAATCGGAAGATCGTGAGTGAGAGTGAGTGATGGACGGCCGTTCGGGCGATGTTGCAATCGGAATAAATCAGATGTGGGGGGTTTGAGTCAATTTGGGCATTTAAATGTTGGGTTTATTTTTTTTGAAGGGATATTGGTTAAAAACGAAGCAGTTTGTGAGTAATTTTCGAATGGTGTCCAACTTAAAATAAGCTTACGGTCTGCTTGAACTGGTGGGAAATCATTGAAATTCATTGTTGACAGTTGATAGTTGAGAGTTCTCACTTAGAAAGAGTACAAAATTTCTGAGACGTAAAAAATAGAACCAAAACAGAATCGAAGGTATTCGAACCAAATGACGCCTTTTGATGATCAGAAGTTTTCAAAATAAGCACTGATTCATCTGCTGCACTAAACTTAAATTCCAAATAAGCATTACATACGAGTCCACAGGGTGAATTTGAACTCATAGAAAATCAAAAATTTTACAAGAAAGCGTTTTTAGTAAAAAATGCCCGATAACCTGTCAAATTTTCGTTGAAGTATTAACTCGAATTTACCCGTGGACTCGTTTATTAACATTGCACATTTTAACGAAGTTTTAAGGCATCAACTACTAATAACGTTACGCTGCAAGGCAGAAGATAGAGCCGAACAAAGCGCTCAAGTCTCTACAAAATAAAAGACTTTCCAACTGCTCAAAAAGAAGGAGAGGGGTCAACTATTGTTAGTTTTACCGTTACATAATTCATGGATGGTTTAAATTGTTGCTTGCGAGGTATATTTGAAGCATTGATGGTAAGATTTGATCATATGACTGAATCCTGGAGAGTGTGAGCTGTTTAGTGGAATACCTGTAACAAGAAAATGAGAATAAATATTAATAATTTACATTTAAATCCAACTAAATTTATTGCTTATCTTGACAGATATGAGTATTTCGTCTACAATGCGCAGATCAGTTGAGTATTAATACACGACACTGAAGAAGTCTGCACGTTGTAGGTGAAATACGCGCATAGGTCAGGATAAGCAATAAATGTAGTTGGGATTAAATGGAAATTACGAATCTTTCTTCGTAAACTTCCACGAATCCATGTCCAAATTTCAGAAACCTTTTCGTATGGTTCAACCAACTTTAAAATTTATTTACGTTTTGGGTTGTTCAACAAACTTTCAGGCATTGGAAGAGCTTTTTATCACGTCGAGCTTCTGTGAGGTTTATCGAATATCTGGTAAATTAAAACAAGGATAAAGGAATCCATCCTTATCCACATTCCGAACACGTCCGTTAAGTTCAACAAACTTCCGAATAGATGAGCGAAACTTCAGAAAGTTCAACAAAAGTTCGGGAAGTTAAATAGATTTCCTATTATTTAAGGCACTTCTGAGACATTGAAGAAACGTTTGAAAAGTTAGAGACACTTACTAGAAGTTCAACAAACATTGTGGCATTCGATAAGCTTTCGCTCAATGAATATCTTAAACGTACAATGAACTTCAAAAAAGGCGCGAAACTTCCTAAAAGTTTGAAAACATTGAACTAATTCAAAAGAAGATCAACAAACAATACATTTTTGCCGGCGCCAGTGGTGTAGTGGTAAGCGTGAATACTACTTGATACCCCAGTGGATCTGGGTTCAATACCAGTTGACGTCGTTGGGATATTTCTGAAGTGAAAAAAACTTCACGTCTTTCTTCGTTGGTCCCAGGTTATGTATTGATCAGTACGATATGTAGAACCAGGTGGCAGGGTCGCCTTTCTCATGTTGTGAGGAAATAGGCGAACGGAAAATAAAAGATTAAAAATAAATAACACACACATTTTAGGAAACTTCTAAAACACTCGAAAAGAAAGATCCCGAAACCTTCAATATTTTATGAATTTTTAAAGAAACTGCACAACAAAGTTCTAAATTTCAGAGAATTGCTACGCAATTTCAAGAGTTAAACGACCCTCTGAGAACATTAAAATTATCGAAATGTCTAACAGTCAACAAACTTTCAAAAAGTCAAACTTTCCAAAATGATCAGGAACTTCCAAAAATAATCAACTAAATCTCGTAAATATCACAGATCTTTGAGTGTTTCAGGCACAAATAATCTCTGAAAAGCTTACAAAACGTCAAACAAAGTTAAGGAACATTCACGAATCTGAACAATTTTTAAAACGTTCGAAGAACATCCAACCAAGTTATCGAAATTTGGAGAAGTTCAGTACCCTTGTAGCACACATGTTGCCATAAAGTTGAGAAAACATAGATGTGCCTTTGTTAGTCATAATCAAGTTGCTGCAACTAATTATGATCGCGATGTGCTACTTGGGTAAACTTCCAAAGTGTCCAAGAAATTTCCAGATAGGTGAATAATATTCATAAAAGCTTGAGGAACTATTACGATATTCAACAAATATTCAAAATGTTCAACGATCTTTTAAAAATATTTAAAAAACGTTACGACAAATTCAGTGAACTTCTGAGAAATTAAACGAATTTATATAAATAAATTGAACATCAGAGAACTATGTGAAAAATTAAAGATTTCAAAAGGTTTAACAAATATTCAAATACTTTAAAAAACTTCCGAATTGTTCAATAAAAAGAAAAAAAAACATCTTTAAGTTCAAAGACGTTTTCAAAAAATTCAACAAACATTGAGGCATTCGACGAGGTTCTAAATGATATATTTAGCTTCTTAAAAGATCAAATACAAATATCTGGAATATATGGAAGTTTTGGAAGAGCGCCTGAAAAAATCCTCCAATTTCCAAAACGTTCATCGAATCCTGCAACCGTTCAGCAGTTTCTGCGATCTTCGACTAAATAGCAAACGCTCTCTGAAATGTCTTGAACGTTGAGGAAACTTCTAAAATGCATTTTAGAGGACATTTTCAATAAGTTTCACAATCTTGGTGGAACTTCACTAGCCTTTGAACTATACATTGTACCTCTAAAAAGGTCAAGAAATATCTAAAATGTTTAAAGAACTTAAAAAAACTCGAGACTATGACGAAATGACAAGAAGTTTATCGAAAGTCGAACGTCTCAAACTTTCAACGAACTTTCAAAACGTTCAGCAAATTTCCAATCTGTAAACGTAAATCTCCAGATGAAATCCCGAAATCTTCACCGCAGCCCCTTAAAATAAATATATAAAATAAACATCGAGAAAGTTACAAAACAAATCCTTAAAATTAATTAATTCTTCAGGAGCACTTTCAAATTTTCCAAAAGTTCGACGAACTACTTCAAAATTTCACAAATTCCTATAAATTCACAGATGTTTGGCCACGTAACTTCTAAGAAGTTTAACAAACTTCGACGAAAATCTTAGAACTTTAAAACTGTTCAACGAACTTTCACGAAGATCAACGAAACACCAAAAAGTTGAAACCATTCCTGCGATGTTCAAGAGAGTTTCTATCCTTTTTAATATCACACAACTCAATAGCATTCGACAAGCTTTTGAGAAGTTCCACAAATGCTTTAAAAGTTCAAACAACGCTAAACGCAATTCCAAACGGTCAATAAACTTTCTAGTAGTTCAACGAACATTTGAAAGTTTTATCGACATAGCAAAATGTCCAGAGATTTTCAAAAAAGGAACCTTCTGAGAAGTTCCAAGGACGTTGGTGAATTTCGCAAAGGACCCCAGAAGTTAAGCAGACTTTTGAGCAAATCGAGCGTTCAAAAGGTGTAAGGACCTTTATATCGTTCAACAAACTTCTCACTTAAACTTGTGAATTGCCTAGCAGTTCAGCAGATGTCCGAGAAATACTAGACACTTTCGAAAAGTTCAACAAATTATCAAAGCGTTGAAAAAATATATATATTAGATAGTCATCAGATAATTTATAAAACTTAATCTCCAAACTTAAAGGCAATCAGGCAAGCTTATCCCGAAAAGTTCAATTTCAAGTTGATAATTCTGTCGATTGCAATACAACGAAGTCACTGAGCAAATTAATGTAAACAATCAAAAGCGTCAGATGTGAGCACGATGCTGCGGAAATACTCATAAAAGGGCGTACACTGCTTAGTTAGCCTAAAATAGGTAAAACCCTCCCATTGTTGACAACTCCAACGAGCTTCCATAAGTTTCAACGAACGTCCGAATAATCAAACGAACTTTCGTGAATTTTATTGTATGTTTACGTGTAACCTTTGACAACGAGTTAAACAAAAATTCATAGAGTACAAAGATTGTACGAAAAAAGTCCCAAAAAGTTCAATGTTTAACGAATTTTCGAAAACATCGATCAATTGAACTTGCTGAATATTCATGGATCTTTCCAGGTGCAATCAAACTGAAAAAGTTATACATACTTCCTTGAAGTTACACAAACTTCCGTAAGAATCAATGAACTTCCAAAAAATAAACCAAAGTGAAGACATGTTTAACACATTGCTTTAGCCGTTTGAAAAACAGTGCAGTAAGCATTCAGAAAATACAAAGTTTATCTCATCCCGGAAAGTTCAATAATCAACGAAGTTTGAAAAAATGCAGCCAAACTCAAGAAAATTTAACGATTTTCCAAAAATGTCAAAGAATCTTTGAAAAAATCATTTTTTTTTGCGAAGTTGAGTGATGTTCCAAAATTTGATATATGGATGTAATTTTCTGCGTTATCCAATGCACATACAGCAGCCTGCCGTTACCCTATACTGAACTTTCAATGCTTTCTCTTCATTTCTCTTCGTTCTATCAATAAATTACTGTCCACTCCTAGAGCATCTCATGTTGATGAGAAATTCTCTGCTTCTGAAAAATTTCACCATAGATCGTTACTCCGCGCATTGGAACACAATTGGAACGCAGAGAACACAAAAAACAACAATCAAAAATATATGGAATGCTAGATTTGAGATAAATTGATGGAACATTTCATGTAAATGTAAGCCAGATATCGCCTCAATCAAGTCTGTTGTATAAAAGATAGCAAAACAAATTTCGTTGCTTACGCTTGCTTTCCCTCGCAATAGAACGAGCAGAATTTTGACACGTGTGTTTAGATTCGTTAAACTATATATTTTCTATCTGTGCCTATAAAGTTTAAGAAACATTCAGGAAGATGAAAAACAGATCACAAGCTTTTGATAAGTCCAATAAGCATCTGAGAAAGTTACAAGCACTTTCGAAAACAAAGAAATACTTTTGAACAATTTCAGAAACCTCTAAATGATTCAAAGAATTCCAGAGTTCGTTGAACTTAAAAAAAAAATATGTGAAACTAAACAAACGCTAGAAAATTATGAAGAAATTTCCAGAAGTTATACACAAAGTTTGAGCCATTCGATAAACAGGTCAATTGTTATTTACTGTTAAAACAAACATAAAAAAAAGCAGTAAAAAATTCTTGGGAGAAATTTAACAAACTTTCAAGTAATTGAAGTACCTTAAACCCATCTACTAATGTTCTGAATAATTCAAAACGGCTTGGAATTAGTTTCGTAAAAGATCTAGTCATAACTTCAAGATTTCATTTTGTTTCAATGGCTGCTTCGGAAACCTAATACTCATTCAGAGAATATCGAATAGTTAAAAAAAAGTCCTTTTTAAATTTCCCTAGTTTTCCAAGTACAATATGCTCGTATTGTTACCCTTTTCTAAAATTGTTGGTAGAAGTTGGTTCTAAAATTCCTCTTCAATATGATGTAAGTCTGAAAATCTTAAATAAAACATGTAATTTCCATTCAACAAACCATTTTCTACTTCCACTCAATTGAAGAAGTCATGTCCATCTGTCCAACGCTATATCAACAGGCATTAAATGTGAGCAAACATCTGCAAAAGCAGTAAATAACTACAAGCAACAATCTTCTTACAAGTCGCGCTCGTTTCTTAACAGATCAAAACAAACATTTTTCGCAAACTACCAACCGACGGCTCGCAAAACTCATTTAAAACTTCATTCTAACTTGATTGCTTAAAATGGTCCTAACTCCTACTAAATCACATCGCTCTTTCACCTTGACAAACGACATCTCCCATATATTTTAATTCCCTATCGCCCACAGACGCAACCTGTTGAAAATCGCACCTCAAAATTCCATCTTTCCCCATTCTCCCCAGGCGCGTCCGTTTGGGCCATTTATCACAACTTAAAACTTTTTTTTACGACCAGTAGGAACTCACGCA
Source organism: Aedes japonicus (assembly GCA_034211315.2). Taxonomy (NCBI): domain Eukaryota; kingdom Metazoa; phylum Arthropoda; class Insecta; order Diptera; family Culicidae; genus Aedes; species Aedes japonicus. The sequence goes on from JASCZW010001781.1 coordinate 64,845, forward strand.
CTCCCTCCGCTTTATTCTAGGCATACAACAACCCTCGACGGCGCGCTGACCGAGTCACGTGTGTTGCTGTAGGTTAACATTCTGTTTTTATGTTCCTGTTGTAGAAAATTTTGATTTCGGTATATTAATTTCCAATCCAACAGTTTGAATGAATGGACGCAGCAAGCGTTGGTCCGGGCCTCAAACGACGAGTGAGAGATGAGAGTCGGTGAATTTAGCAGCGAGTACATAATTCGGGCAAACGTCAAAGCGAGCAGCAACGAAAGTGAAAGAAAGCGGCGAAAAAAACGACCCGGCGGAATTGGGTCAATCAGTGGCGGTGGCGTCGTCGGCGTCATCATGTGATGCGTGTGTTCACGAATCTATCTCTAGCAGCCGCTGTTGGTGTGGGAAGAATTGGTGCGTGTGTGGCGTAGAATATGTGGGCCAGTAGGGAAATGGATATGTGCGTTCTTTGCCGTCCGTCAGCGATGCGGGAAGAAGAAGCCGATTTGTTATTGAGTGGAAAGTTTCGGTGCTGCTTGCTGTGCGAATGAAAAACAGCTGTTTCAGGTTAAAACTTCTGTCAACTGACTGTCAAAGAGCGCCGATGATGGAATCCAATGCCGCACAGCAGGGATGCCATATTTACAGACATGTCTTTAAATTTGCAGGCTTTTCATTATTGTTGCAGACATTAAGCAGACATTTGTTTTTATGTTGCAGACTTTTACAGACATTTGAAATATTTTTTTCAAAATTTCCAATGAAGGTATTTTCTGAAGTTCGGATTTAAAATGTACTAGAATCTGAACAGTATAGTAGATACGGTAAGAAGCTGTTTATTTTAAAATACCGTAGGTATAATGTATTTCAAAAGAAGTAATCCTTGAGGAAACGAAAGTCCCTCTCGTGACTCAAATTTTGCATGTCCTGCATAACGAAAAACAATTTACTATATAATCAAAATTATATTTCGAATGTAATATATATTATCACATTTTATATTATTGTTATCGAATAGTTTAATCTCATTTTCACCATACAACCTTACATTAACATATATTGTGAATGTTTGCCATATTGTCATTGAAAGGTTTTTTATCGTCTGCACTCGGTCTGAATTACAAACCAACTTTTTGGCATAGAGTACAGCAAAAATTTTGTTCGTGAAAATTGCCATTTTTTATGCTAACTGAACTTAACCACCAACGTCAACGTATTGTTATTAAGCCTTTTACCCTGTGACAAATTGTTAAAACCATATAGGAGATTGTTAGTTTATAGTTGTCATGGGTTCCCTTCCCCCTTGCCTACCACGCACTGTGGTAGCTACGCTCAATTTCAACTACCTCTATTCAATTTCACAACCTGCCGTGCTCTTACGAACATATCAAAACTTTCTCTTCACATCTTTGGTTCTAGCAGAAATTGCTGTCCACTCCTAGGGTTGCATGTTGATTGTTATTGAGAAGGATATATCCAATTTTCAAACATTAAAATGGGCATCGCCAGAGGCTTTTGGCGTGAAGCCAGCAAACTAATGCTTAGCAAAAGGGGTAGGATATTGACTTGGAGCTCCAGTTGTTTGAACCACCAATACGCCTTGGGTCGGAATAACAAATGAAAATTTTATTTTCTCGTTTGAATACTATTACTTTTGTGATCCTAACATTTGCTCTAAAACCCAGTCAGTTGCCACTCGGGGACAAAACAACAGTAAAAGTTATGAGCTACTGAAATAATACTCTGATTTTTTCCAAAGTGCTACTAAATGCATCATTTCAGTACATTTGAAAAAAAGAAAAAGACTCAGAACTTAGAGCACATACTGGAAAGAAGACTTCCCAGAGCGTCGGGACGATAATTCCCAAGGAAGAGACTTCCACGAAAAAAAACTTCTCCGATGGTCAAATAGAAACTTCTCAGAAGTATTGGGAGCAAGCAGTTCAAGCAAGAAGAACCTTCAAAACCTCAGGACCGAACATTACCGAAGTTCAAGGTCACAATTTCAGGACAGAACTTTCCTAATAATCAGGAGAGGACTTATCAGAGCTTCGGGAAGAAGTGTAGGGAAGAGGGCATTTTTGAAGTTTGGAACTTTTCATAGGTTTTGGAGTTCTTCCCAGAAATTCAAGATTGAACTTCCCAGAAGGTCAGAAAAAAAACTTCCCAGAAGGTCAGAAAAAAACTTCCCCAAATTTCAGACGGGAACTAACCAGGAATGGCAAAGGTTGACGTCCATGGTTCGAATACCATTGGATACATGCCCTTTCGCTCAATTTTCAAAAACATCTGTTAATTTTCCTACCTGCCGCACTCTGACGGACCTTTCAACACTTTCTCTTCACATCTTTCATTCTAGCCAAAAACATTGTTGTTCACTCTTGGTGCCTCATGGTGATAAGCGAACTAACTATAATTTCTCAAAAAATCAGGAAAAAAATCCTGTGGAAGTGCTAGGCAGCTTCAGCTTTCAAAGCTCAGAGGAGAACATTTTGAAATTTCAGAATCAGAATTTCTCAAAATTCTTTAAAAAGAACAGAATGAAACTTTCTAGGTGCATTGGGGGCACTTCCTTCTAATTTGAATTTGAATTTAAAAACGATTTTCCCAATAGTCCCCCCGGAACAAACTTCCTCAAAGTTCCAATGTTAAGTTATGAACAGGCCCTATAGGGGGAGCTTTCTAGTAGTTCAAGCAGGAATTACTCAGAAATTCTGGAACAAACTTCCCCGCAAGCATGGGAGTAATCGGTTCACTTTGCGCGCATTTCTCACTCACACGCACACACATTTAGCAGTGAACGTTACCACGTTTAAATTCTGTTTCCGATTCTGTTGATTACAATTCTGCTTCCATTCTATTCGTAGAAAACAGAATTGAGCAAAAACTGGTTGCTGATCGTACAGTGAATGAATCGGACGGTAGCAGTGTGGACGATTTGTCTTTGCATATTTTTTACCCGCTGAATCATTAACGATTGCATTCAGTTTGATTCAGCTGAGCGAGATTGATTGAATCACACTCATTTCTTCAAGTCATGCCCTTAACATTATTTAACAGTTCAAATAACGATCTAACATGATGTAAAGCAATCTAATACAACATAAAAACATAAAGCGTCATTTTAAGCCGTATCTCTACTCTGATCCTTCCAGCTGATTGCATTCACTGAGTCAAATTATTCCCATTCGGTGTATTCAAATCGCTTGCGTTCAGTGGCAACGCATTCGTTCAATATAACGTCTAGCTGAAAAATGCATGATTCTGTTTTGCTCGTTTATTCTTTCTACAATGTTCGTTTTCGAGGATTCGTGTAAACTCGTTTGATAGGAAACATCACACTCGTACACTATTCTGTTAGCAACCGAGGGTTGCTATTTTAAATCATGCGAGTGAACGATTTTTCCCATGCTTGCTTCCCCGAAGTTCAGGAGTATACTCCCCTGAAGTTCGGAAGAAACTTCTAACAACTTTAAGAAGATTTTCCTAGATATTTTGGAGAGTACTTTTCCAAAGTTTTGCAGAAATTTTCTTGGTAGTTCAGGATGGGACTTATCAGAAGTTTAAAAAGTTACTATGTTCAGGAAAAAACTTACCAAATGTTTCTGGAAGGTACCCAAGTAGCACACTACAATCATAATTAGTTGTAGTAACTTGATCATGACTTAGCAAGTCATATTTATGTTATCTCAAACCAAATGGCAACAAGTGTGCTACTAGGGTAAGGTTGAGTTCTTAAATGTGAATTTCGAAGAAAATAAGGAGTGACTGCCAAGAAGTTCATGAGAAATTTTGCCTGAAGTTCAGGAGGAAACTTCCCAGAATTTTAGCAAAGATGCTTGCAGAAGATCAGGAGAGAGCTTCTTTGAATTTAAAGAGATAATCACTGACTATCCGAAGAATCAGTCTATACAAAAATAATTCATATGACCATAATGATATTCATCACTGATGACACCAAAATATAGTACACACCATCTGCCCAACCGTTCTAATAATACCTGTATAACACTGTATACGTAGTTTTTTCAATCCAACTGAATGCTGTAGTGCTATATTTTGAGGATTGTTCGTGGAGTTACACTAGTTATTTTGGATATTTCAGGCGTAACAAATCATGTGTCTTAATAAGATGAATTACATACCTCGGCTTTTTTTGCACCGATATTTCAACATGGTCAATATCGGGTGAAAAAGGGAAATACTCAATGTTGTTGTGCGTCAACTTTGACGCCAGCTGTAGTCCAAACCGCTTGATGGAAACAGTTCAAATTTTGTCCACATTGAGTTTCCTATGTATTTTTGGCTATTGTGAAATTTAAAATATGTTATCTAAATTTTTCATCAGAAATACGGATTTTTGAAATTGGTATATCACAAAATGACTTTTTTCACATCTGTAATGAAAACTTAAAATTTATGAACCTGATCAACTTAAAATTAGAATTTTCGGGACCACGTATAAGGTCTATACATTGTTTATAGTGTGGTGAAAAGTTTCAGCTAAAAATATTGATAATTGACAAAGTTACAGATAGGTTGAACATGGCATTTTTTGGAAGCAAAATTTTCCTCGGCTTTTTTTTTGCTACTGAGTGTACTATGAGGACACACACTCATGCAGGAATTACAATTCCTTACTTTCCATCTCACTTCGTTTGGAAGATTTGAATCAATAAGAAAATTTCCCTGAAGTTTAGCTGAGAAGTATAAAAAAATTCAAGAATTCTATCAATATATCCACGAAGTTTTCGAGAATGCTTTTAAAGTTCAGAAAATCTATAAATATAAAAACAAATTTCTGTATGTCTGTTTTTTTTACTGAATTACTGAAAAAATCAGCGTGAAATTTTATATGGAGGGGTTTTTGGAGCAGTGGAAGGTTCTTATGATAGTAAGAGACCGCTCCCTTTCCTGAAAGGGGGGTCTCCCATACAAATGAAACACAAATGTATGAATCGAAAATGACAGGCCCTAATACACAAAAAAAAAATTTATAACTTATGTAACGGAAAATTTACTGTGTTATTCATTGTAATTCAATGGTTATTGTTGAGCCAAAAATAAGTGTTCAATTTATCAAATGAAAACGAAATTTTGATTTTGAAATACAAAACTGGAATGAACGGAAAAAAAAACTATAAAAAACTGTGTCATCTTTGCGAATGTTTCAAGCTTCAGTGTCACTTTATTAATATGAAACAATCCCGAATCGAAAATTACCATTAGCTGTATGATCGTTTTTATAAACTTTCCATTCATGTTGTAATCACCATTATACGTATCATCCATGTATAATTCTGGTATAATGTAAGAAACCATTCAAACCTCAAGCAACCATAAATAGCGTATTCTATATATGATAATGATTTAATAAACAAGAAATTAACAATGCCGTATAGTATATTCCTTGCTCATTCAATGTATGATAAAACGAAGAAAAGATATGAATTATGGTCACGATAAACAAAAACTGTTTTAACAATACTGACTCTGACTGACAACTGACTCAACAAAATGTTTTACTCATGTTATAATACTGATCATTATAATATGTATTTGTAAGGGAGCGGTTTAATCAGTCTACGTCAAGGGTATGTTGCAATTTAATTAAGTAGATTTTACTTTCTAACTGGATTTTAATCCACTTGTGAACAGTATTGTTGACTTTAATAATGTACCTTTGATTTTTTATGTTTTTTGTGTCCACTGATCTCTTATAAAACTATTGCTAGTATATCCTAGTTTACTTAAAGTTCCATAAATTAAGGTGTTTTTTTGTTGGATTAGCTTTGTTTTGGTTTGGATTTACTTTTGCTGGTAATTTTTAATTATTTCCCCCCAATTTCTATACATTTCTCACAACGAAAACCTTTTAATAAAACAAATGTCAACATCAAAGGTGTGTTTTTATTTACTTGGATTGGGAGAAAAAAACGGGAAAAGTATTATTCATTATTGTATCATTATTGTAGCAGTTATCATCATTATTGAAATTCTCATATAATATTACTATACTGTATACGATATATATTACCTTTTTATATCGTATTTACTATTAAATTATGAAAACGTATGTCGTAAAGGTTGAAAAAAATATTTTATGATATAACCAGAATTGAACGATACCACCAAAAGTAAAACTGCAGAAAAAATATTATTCACAAATTATTTACTGTATAATACCCCGGAAATTTTGTTCGAGAAAAAGTTATTTTTTGTATGGTAACAATACTTAACAACCTATTAGTGTAATGGTAAGATCTTGATTTACCATAACATATATCATTGATATGATACACTTTATCTTCAGCTTATAATTGTTGGAAGATAACTTGAATAATTATGAAACGATAAATGGTATAATACCTTTAAAATACTTGTTTTTTCGGGATAGTTTAAGGTTGCATACAATCCATGATATAGATGCAGAAATGTTTACATAATCACACATACTAGGATTTTTTTTTCAAAAGGGCGAATCTAACAATGAGAGGCTCTTTCCTCTCTCGCTCTCTTTGATTTATTACAGCGCCATTATAAATCTTTTGAGGGATTATTTAGATAGAAACACAACAGTGCTGGCTACCATACTCTACAAATAGTTGAATGAAAAATGTAACACTGAATAGAATATGAATGAAAGAGAAAGTAATCAAAGGGAGTCTCTTAATTGTAGATTCGCCCTAATGAAAAAAAAACCTATATTATAGCGAAAATGACATAATTTGCTCTCTTTAAGTTCTCGACGTAATACTTTTCGTTTGAAGAAGTCTAATTTTGTAAAAAAAAATTATAGACTTTTATAGACATTCCTAGACATTTCCAATTTTTATCATAGATATTTGAAAAAAATATCTGGCATTCCTGGTGGCAAATTAAACACTTGTCACACACAGGGATGCCAGAAATACAGACATATTGTCTGTATTTATACAGACATTTGATCATGTATACAGACATCATACAGATTACAGACATTATACAGACATTTGGGAAATGTTACAGACATATACAGACATTAATTTCGGCGAACTTCCAGATTTAAAAAAAAAACATGGCAATAGGGAAAGTCACATACGTCACCATAAGCAACTGAAAGAAAGTCTGAAGTTGGACCAGTATGTTGGCGAAAAAATAACAGTAAGGGATGTAGAAGTACAAGTATGTGCCTGGATGTTTTAAAGGCTTTTTTCACAAATTCGAACGAATGTCCTTGGCGAATCGCATCACTAAGAAATTGTGACAATGATGCAGACCAGTAAGTCGTATATTTGAATAGTGAACTGATATCAATGCCATAAAAACATTGGTCTTAGTAGTGATGGCTTTCCATTGGAATGGCAATGAACCGTCATTTCGAGATTCTTTTATCTCACACTCGAGCTTGCTGAACCGGATGCTACTACGGTATACAGTGCCATTGTTACTAAGTTTAATGAAGATTTGATTTTGTAAAAAAAGAAGCTAATAGGATTCGGTGTAGACGGACCGAGTGTTATGCACGGAGGAAACCATTCTGTTTCTTCACTTTTTGGAAACGACTGTCCGAATTTATTCGCACTGAAATGCGTTTGCCATTCATTTTCAATGTGGGCATCATATTCCATCTGGTGTTAATTGGATGTGTCGGAAAAATCATAGCTTTCTCAGCAATAGTCCTTTAAAAACAGCAAAGCTCAACGAACTGCAGCACCTAATAGAGCTGAAACCTTTAAACATATTACATCCGTCCGCGACCCGATGACTTTCTTTAGAACAAGTTGTTAAGCGTGTTCTTGAAGTTGGAAGTCTTAAAAGTATATTTCAGATTTTGTGATACATTAGTAGGTGCCAAGCAGGCTGAAAAGATAAAGAAAGTTTACGAGCGTCGCAAGGGTCCATCAAACCACCTGTACTTGGTCGCAATCAACCGCATCTTACCGAAAATCAACCGGTTGAATCAACGCTTTCAATATGAAAGCGGAACGGCAACAACAGTGGAAGAGCCCAATCTGACCAAGTAGATTCCAATTAGAGGTATCGACGTAATTTGCGACAACTGGCAAACTTGCCGTTTCCGTTCCGTTTTCGTCCACATTGCATATGGGCCTTGAGCGTTAATTGGTCCTAAAAATATCAGCGCACAAGCCCATCCAATAAATTTTTCAACTTATCAAACGATTTGAGAACATTATTGATGAGGCATCCGTTCAACCAATCGACGACAGGTTCCAGGAATTGAGATTATGATGGATTTTTCAGAAAATCTGCATTACGAAGAATTTTGGAGCAAATGCTTATCCTTACGTCGTTGTAGTGGTGACTAAGCGTTTCCGTGTCTACGACAGTTTATTCCAGCAATATTGGCTATACCACATTCAAGGCCCGCTGTCGTGCGAATTATTTCAATTTACAATTGATCATTGCAAGATGCCGTCATCAAAGCAGTTTTAACAGCTCAGGGAGCTAGTTTACATGGACGTCGAATATTTTCGGTAAGATCGGTTTGAGATTTTGTGCTCTTAATTTATTATGATTGAAGTAAAATTGCAGGAAAACAGGCACCAGTGCTTATTTTTACATTATATCCTGAATCTAATCTTACAGAATCCGGAAAAGCCAATGAAGCGGTTCAAATTCGAACACCTTGTAAACAAGCTCCCTGAACTGTCAAAAAAGTGAGATTAAAACATTTGATGCTATTATCTATATCAATGAAACCAATGCTCGCAATCACACTGCCACATAAACCATGAAAGGAATTTTGTCGGCCAAAGAGTACGTTAGATCGCAGGAAAAAAAACGAAGTGGTTGAAATTTCATCTTATGTGATATGTCTGTTAACAAACGTACAACAAAATTTAAGTATCTCGAAAATTAATGAATTTTGTAGTAGTTCACAGTGAGTTGTTTCTTTAAATGCATGAATGATAATAATAAACGATTTGCCTAGAACTTTTCAGAACATCAAATCTTAAAGATCAAAATATTTAGCTTTGTTTATCGTTAGAAAAACGACTGGGTTTTAATCATATGTATGGAAGTGAAAGGAACGTTGACATTTAAATATGAAACTGTAAATCTGTTTTGCATTAGATTTTTGTTCATGCAATGTTAACAAAACATAATCTCACCTCTACTCGTTTGTCAGCATCGATAAATAGCGATTAAAAAAAATCCATTGGAGCTCCATAAACCCAGACAAATACAGACATTTACAATTTTTATCGCAGATATTTGAAAAAAATATCTGGCATCCCTG
>JASCZW010001782.1:0-7500 GCA_034211315.2 Aedes japonicus
GCGAATCTCATCGTTAATTTCCGTCTGTAATTTTGTGGTTGTAAGCTTTCTCGATGTAAAACATCATTAACTTCATGTCATGGAACATTTTTGTCGGTGCATCTCAGGTATTATGGCGTTTCAGAGCATAAAAGTGCTCTGCAAATGAATCACTCATAAAATCTTGAAAACTGCAATGTCGTGGTAAGTTGTCAGCTGGCTCTAAGGGATGCGTTTGCTTCCGTGAAGCAGACACGTCTATTTTCTATGTGGGACAGCCAAAAAACAAGAACACCAGGTGCGTTCGTGAATCGGGAATGGTGAAAATCCGCCATATTGCTCCCGCCACTTACCGCAACGTTCAATTGATATCGTCACTTTGTCGTTAAAGTATCTGGAATTCAACAACTGCCATATCGCGGCCCTGGTTCTGCGTATTTGCAAAACGAACTGCAAATGAGAATTGGCCAAGTATCAAAGTGCCGAGATACATCCGTCCATTTTTGCCAGGCAATGTGATGAATAAGACGCCCATAATCTTCGCGTAGGCTGCAAATTGCGCAATGTCAATGTCATCTACGTTCTACGTCAAGGATGTAACTCGATCAAAACAAAAAATCCACGATGGCGTATTGAGAATCTATCATTTTCGAAGCTATTGTTCTCATAATTTTACCAACCTCTCTATAAATGTCTCTTGAGTGGCCGGACAGGATAAAACAAAAGCATACGCGGTCTTCTACGTAGCTAATTGTCGACATACATAGATATGCAAATCTCGTGTCACCCCCGATAAATTGTGCATGTGGCAGCCCTGCATGTAGACCCGTTGCCTTGGCGATTCGGATTACGGCACAGTTTCCGATCAGGTATGAGCATTGCTATCTTCACATCCTAATCAGAATCCGACCACGAGCCCCACACTACTGTTACGTTACTAACATTAATTTGTAGTTGAAGATTCAATCCAACACAACCATAATTGTCTTGAAGATAATTTAAACAGATAAACAGCACATGGGTAAAGCAATGGGAATCCAATCGACCGTTGAACAATTGTCAGAAATACAGTCAAAATATTGGTAAAAATGAGACAAGTTAGAGCTAAAGCTTTCACAAATTTTACCACTTTTAATGAGAGATTTTCAAATCTGCACTCCACATCACCTGTTAACGTCAAAAACTTCCAATTAAATTGTGGTTGAATTAGAAATTACCACTATTGTGACTCCATTTTGGTAGTGATGACTTAAATGTTTCACCGAAAGCAAAGTACCATTAGTTAATTTATTACGTTTCCATTTGTTCTGCACCATCTTTTTGAAATAATGGAAACACGTACACATCGAACATTAGTGTTTAGCTTGTTTCTCCATTCTTGGAAATGAAAGAAGTTTTGTTAGTACAAATGTAAATGGGAGAAGAAGGGAAGGAAGTTTTTCAATGTTTGATATCTAACACTAATACAGAGCGTGGTTTGACAATGAATTATGCAGTCAGTACGCGTTTCATTTTCAACAGAGATCCAACGGAAAAATGGAAACACTTCTCAATTTCTACACGGTTGCAAATTGAGCTCCGGTGGAGAGTTCACTTTTGTTTGTTGTACGGAAACTACGACTCAGTTGTCAAATTGAATCGTAGTTCCCATGCGATTGAGTTAATGACTTGTTGAGTTTAATTGTAATCGTGTTGTGAGATATTATGATGTCAATACCGTATAGAATGTTCTGAGTAACATTTGAATAGAGTAAATAAAGGTCATTAGCGCTGAAAATAAGCGCATGTTATAAATCAAGTAAAATCCTCAAACGAGACCGCGTTGAAGAATATTAGTTTGTGTCAACAAAATCTAATAGTAAACATCGTATATCCACGACGATCATTGTGATTAAGAATTTTATTTTGTTTTGAAGATTACATTTTTATTTTCCTTCCCTATGCAGTACATAACACGGTAGTATAATAGTAATTTTGCTGCGTATCTTCATGCCTGGGAAGCATCCAGTCATAGTCAAATTGTGAACCCAAATCTCGAGGGATACTTTGACAGAAAGGTCTTTAATCAGGCGCAAATATTTCTCCACTGGTGTTTAATTATTTTCTCCGAATTTCTCTCAACCGTTCCTTGTCAGATCATAAGCCAAAAATGCGTTGAAAGCACGTTTATTTGTGGCAGCATACTGCAGTTCAGTGCTCTGTTGGAATTTACACAACAAAGAAAAGCATGCCGAAATTGATACACTGTCCTCGTGCAGCTAACATCTGAACAAGAACCTCCCACGGCCATCACAGAACCCAATGAGTCTAAAAGATGCTGTTTGATTATTTACATGTTTAACCAAAATTCCAACCCTCCGGCTTCTCTCCCATCAGAGGCCACGCCGACTGGAACTTCCAAAGAGAATGAGAAGAAGATTTTCATATTCGCAGTAGAGTTTGATGCAATCAGTCGCCGCACCAAAAGTAGGAAATTAATCCGTTTAGTGACTTTGACCTAATAGCGTTAGCGGAACGAACGCGTATCCATCGATTATCTTTTTGTACAGTTCTTTCACTGTTTTTGATGGTCTGAGTGTTCAATATAATCCCGCCTTTGTAACGTACGAAGAAACTAGTGGAAATCTATTTTTTTTAGCCGTCCGGGTGAACATTTAGTCCGTTCGCAATAGAATACCTGCATTGTTCTCAAAACCAATAACAAAATTCTCAAGTGAGTTAACCATTATGCCAAAAAGCAGTAGAGAATAACTTACGTTAAAGCTCACTTCATCCACTACTTGAGCACAGATTATGATTGGTCTGGACATGAATCCAATTGCCATATGCATCGACGTATCCCAAAGCCAATCAAATCTCGTAACTCTCTCTCCACAATCAGATTGCTCAAGTATGAATTTTGGTTTAGCGATGACGAAGGGGATGGTGGTTTAAAAAATCATCTGAACGATTAAAGGACCGCGATGAACAACCGAACTGACCTTGGAACGGGTCCGACCATTCCGCCGATTACCACGCCTCAGATGCGCTTAAATTCCTTCGCTTCAGCAGTATCAAACGTTGCATCTTTTTCGTACGCTGGTGAGTGATTTGGGCGATATCGAGCGCTGGTCGCAGTCCTAATAAGAGCCCCCACGGAATATACATGACTTTCGGCCGTGGATCGATGCACCGTAACATCAGGGCGCATAAGCGAGAGTGATTGGCGGTTTGCTTTGAGAAAGTGAACCATCCGGACCATTTCGAATTAATGCAGAAGAAAAAGCACATGGTTAGAGATTGTGTACGAGTTTTCCTCTCTTTGTCAAATGTATATGTTTGTATGTATTCATCAAGTTTGTCGGCATATTTATTCCATTTACCCTTGGTAGATCAAGTCAAATGGTGAAAGTTGCGGTATGGGTACACCGGAGACCAGCATCCTATTTATTCCGCCCATTCCACCATTACTCGATCGGCTGACCAGCGCTCGCTGCCAAACAGGATGTCAGTGAGCGCGCACTGCGGCTGCATAAAGTGGAAGAGATGCAAAACTAATAAATTAAACCACCAGCAGAAAGTCGTAATACAAGAGACATAAATGCAGATGTGCTCTATCGCGGGTAAGCTCCAAACTTAGGATTAACTTATAAATCGGTTCTGTCTGCGGGTCTGGGATAAATGTTTGCAGCGAATCGTATCAGATTCAGAAATTGCATAACTAATGATGCGTTCTGATCGATTTAACGAGAAAAGTCCGAGTGTTCGTCAGAAATGATAAAAGTAAATATTCATAGGCACGTGAATTCGGCTATATACACACGCAATAAAACGTTCGCAGGAAACTACCATTCTGAGATTTTAATTAAGCAACACCAACAATTTTCATCTGACACTAAATGCGTTCTATTTTCCACTACATCACAAAATAAAAAGAAACATTGAATTTTCATAATCTAATGTACATAAGGGAATGTAAGATCAGTGGCAAAAACAATGGGATGTTTCATGTAAATTAAAGCCAGATAACGCCTGAATCTAGCCTGTTGTATGAAAGATGAATATTATTGTATGGTACATGGTGGTGATTAAAACAATTTCGTTGTTTACACCACATTTGGCTTGAATTAACGAGGGGAAATTTACGTTCGTTAAATTCATTATTTTTTCTGCAGTGATGCTCATGATTTAAGTCAACTATGTAGGGTTGGACATCAACATAAGGTTTATTAAATGTACCACAAATGCCAGAATGCGTTCGCTGATGCAGTAAATTTGATTTGTTCTTATGGCAATTTGAAATATGCAAAGTCATGCGTCCGAGTGTCTTTCAGTTGAAAAACTTAACTGGTTCGTTCGAGTTCTAATTGAAAATGATTTATTTCATTTCTTCCATTACAATCGATCACACGAACCTTTGTGCTGTTTACCTGCACCACTTTGTACCTAGCAACAACCAATCCATGCTGCTGACTCTGCATAAATGTGTCCGCAGCTTGCGCACTGGGTCGCGGCAAGAGTACTCGAGCAGTGTACCGTGCCCAGAATTTGCATAGTCGTTTGTGTGGAAGTTTTACTGTAGATTTTTTCAGTGTGTTGATTGTTATTTACACAAAGCAAACTTTAGGAATTTTGTTCGAGAATAAGAATTTTCTTTGAAAATAGGTGTCCATGAAGAAATAGTTCCTTAGTAGACGACTGGCAAAATCGTGTTTAGACTAAAAAAAATATTAAAGAAAGTATAAAGTCTTTTCGTTGTGAACTCATATAGCTCTACACTGAGAATTTATTTCGTAATATTTTCACGTTAAGTTTTGTAAATATAGAATTTTGTAGAAGACAACAAATGTCCTGCAGACTTATACGAAGACTACATTGTTGGTTTCGCTTTAACAATAAGATGGCATTTATTTTGAACACGCATTAAATGAATTTGGTGTCCGGCATGAACGTATGTTACATTCTTTGATCGTGGCTCATATAGAAGAAAGAGAATCTTACTGATGGGTATGTCATTGATTTATCCCAGAAAAACCGAAATGCAGTTGTCAGAGAGTTGTGGGGACCATGCACATTAATCAAGTGAATCAAGAGACAACATGGTTTAGTGAGATTATCCACGGGACTCAATAACAGCCTCTTGGGTAAAAATAGTAGATCGAACCCCATTTTCAGGAAGAATTGACAAATCTCCCACAAAAAGCTGCGCTTTTTTTAATTATATTTTGAGCCACTATAGATCTGTCAGTTTACTTCCAGATTATCAGAGAGACGTTGTTTTTATTGGTAACAAATTACCTAGTTTTGTATTGTTTTTAGAATGAACGAATGTACTTTTTTCAAATAAATGTTTACAAAAGCCAGATAATTTTGTGCGTGTGGTAGCTTCTTAAAAAGGTGTAGTTTTTAAAAGAACAAATCAGTTTCCGTTGCAGAAAACAACGAACAGATTGTTGTCCTGCTGGTTCTTCGTATTATAAATATGAAAAATCAATTTTGGCGTATCGAGGAAACGGCGTTCAGATGAACTACGGAAGCCTAAATGAGGATTTAAGAAATTATTTGTTGATACACTGGCCGACAGAAATTTTTTGACCAGAGTCGGCGTTGTTTTTCCTTCTATTAGCTTGTTATAAAACAATTGTATTATGCAGAGCCATTTTTTGTTCACAATTGTATCAAAATTGAAAATTTGATACTGGCGTGATGATCACTCAAATAACTGCCTCAGCTTTAAATTTAAAAGCTCCAAAGTATTTTTATTAAAAAAATTTAGCTTAAACAAACAACTCTACAGAAAAATTGGTGTCAATCCGGCTTCACCTTGTGAAAAGTTGCGAACGCGCCGCTGAAAGGCTGCACATTTAGCAAAACAATAAATAAATTAATAAACCGCCCGACAAGCGCGGATCGGGCTTGGATGGTAGTCTCAAAAGATATATAGGGCATTG
Organism: Aedes japonicus; assembly: GCA_034211315.2. NCBI lineage: Eukaryota > Metazoa > Arthropoda > Insecta > Diptera > Culicidae > Aedes > Aedes japonicus. Next base: position 5,910 of record JASCZW010001782.1, read on the forward strand.
ATCTTTGCTGTTTCTACCAGACAATAGTCGGTGACGTTTCGAAAATAGGCAGGTAGTTATTTTCTCAGCAAAAGCTGTTCAGTAGACCATAGCTGCCTCCAGGAAAGTAAACTTAAAAATCTCAGAAATTATCTCAACTAAATGTAAAATTACTTTACAACCTTTGACTCTCTAGATCCCTGACATGCAAGTAGTGACGCCTTGAACAAAGTTATTGTTTGGCTGATTGAGGAAGTCCTCTTCAGATGGTGTTGCGTCAGTATTTCATAACTTCCAACCCGGCTACGTGGCGCTAGTTTACATGTGAAGTTTGGGTATTTTTCTGTTTTTTGAAATCGTGTCAAATACTTATTGAGCCCAGGAAAGTAAGTGGTAAAACTAAGAGCTTCCAGACTACTTGACTCAACAATTCAAGTTCATTTCTCACCGTGGCGCTAGTGTACAGGTAAACTTACTGTATAAACTGGAACTCGAGATTATTGACATATAGCAAGACAGCATCTCTGAAAAAGATATCTCGAGGGGTCAAGGCTTTTTGAATGGGAGCAAACATTTAGACCTGAATTCGTCTCGTTGTACGCGGCGTGCTTATGTGACCCGGCTGGAAAAAATCTGTATTTTGATATCAAATATCATTTATGAATTCATTGTTTTCAGGAAATTCATTCGGGTAACCATGGTCTTTCAGACGGTCGACTTTAGTGAAGGCCAGTGAACTGTTTCCACTGCGTGACGCTGGGTCTACCTAAGGAACTATATGATAAATGTTTACCTCTAGTGAAAATAAGCAGGCTGATTACTCCAATGTAGGTATTTCTTGGTACGGTGAAACTTCGGGTTAATTTCTTCACAGACCCCGGGCAAGTCCTCAAAAAGAACTTCATGGATGTTCTTCATAGAACTTCAGAGGCAGTTTTTCAGAGAACTCCCCAGAAAGCCCTGGCGGGATCACTAAGGCAGTTCTGCAGAGAACCTCAGTGGAAGTTCTTCGAGAACTTCAGAGAATTTCCAGGAAAGCCCTAGTAGAGGAAGGGGAAGTCTCCTTCTGAACCTGGGCAGCAAGACCTTCGCCACGAATCAGAGGAGAGTGCTATCTCCTGGGAAATTCTGAGAAAATCTCTTCTTTAATTTACAGGTGCAGTGCCCTCTCTTGTAAGTTTCTTCCTCAAATAGGACGACATTTTTCCTGACCTAATTCTTCCTAAACATATGACAAGTCCCATCCTGAACGGTGTGAAAAGTGGTTTGAAACTTTGGGAAAGCCTCCACCAGAATAACTAGGAAAATTTCCCTAAATTTGTTAGAAGTTTTCTTCCTGAACTTCTCAAAAGTCCTCTTCTAAACTTTTAAGAAGTTTTCTTCTGATCCTTCGGAAAAGTTTGTTCCTAAACTACTGAGTAATGCTTTCAAATTATTAGAAGTACTTCCAATGCTTCAGATTAGTTTCTTTCTGTTCCTTAGAGAAGTTTCTTCCAGAACTTTGAGAAATCCTGAAATTGCATATATGTTCTCGTCTGAACTTTGAGAAAGCTGTCTAGTCACTTCTGAGAAATTACAACTAACCTTTCTTTCCGAAATTCTGAGAAAATCG